>LOJH01059628.1:0-11238 GCA_001685095.1 Ellobius talpinus
AAGAAGAAGAAGAAGAAGAAGAAGAAGAAGAAGAAGAAGAAGAAGAAATAAACAAGATTGACACAGACTTAGCCAAACCAACCAAAAGAAAGTGAAATACAATCTAAATCAACAGAATCAGAGGAAATTACAACAGAAGCCTCTGTAGTACAGAGGGTTCATTATGGGATATTTTGATATCTTACCCTCCAATAATAAAACCTAAAAGAAATTGATAGATTTCTAGACATAAATAACTTAATAAAATTGAACTAAAAATACACCTCAAAAAAGGCAAATAGATAAATAACAAGTTATGAGGTTGATGTGGTAACATAAAATGTTTTCCCAATAAAGAAAAACCCAGGATTGGAGGGACTGACTGATGGATTTTTCTCAAATAATAAAGAATAGCTAACACAATAGTTCCTAAAATTATTACATAAAAGAGAAGGAGAGAAAAGTTTCCAAACACATCCTTCCTTGTAAACCAGTATTGCCCTAATCCCAAAGCCAGATATAGGCACAACCAGATCAAGTCCTCTGATAAACATAGATACAAAAGTTCTCAACAAAATATTTGAAAGCTGAACTCAATGATACATTTAAAAGATCATAATCAAGTTGGCATCATTCCTGGAATGCAGGAATGGGTTAGCCTATATAGCTCAATAAATGTAATACAGTCTATAAACAGAATCACATGGTCATCTCAACTGATGCAGAAAGAGCACTGGCAAAATTAAATATCCTGTCATTTAAAAGGCCCTAAGGAAATCAGACAATGTACTTCAATATAATAAAGGCTGTATAAGACAAACTTGCTGTCAACATCAAACTAAAGAGGAAACCCTGCAAGAATTTCCTCTAAAATTGAGAACAAAATAAGGACATACACTCTCAGGGCTCTTATTCAACATAAAACTCCAATATCATATTTCAGCCATATTACTTACTCAACAGAAAGAAAGCAAAATGGGGAAATAATTAAAATTCTCCCTATTGGCTGACAATACGATCCTATGTTAACTAGACAGTAATTACCAGGAAACTCTTAGGTCTGATACTTTCAGTCAGGTATGTAGGATATGACATAAATATGTAGGAATCGTCAGTTCCCTGGGACTCAGCAACAAAACTGCTAAGACAACAGGAAAATACATTCATGACTGTATCAAAAAGATAAAACTCTAGGGAGAAAACGTAAAAGAAAGAAATGAGACATTTACACAGAGAAATGGAAGAAGACACTAGAAGATGGAGAGACTGCCCATGCTCATGGGTTGGCAGAACTAAGACTGTGAAAGTAGCTGTATTATCTAAAGCAATGATCTTCACATTCAGTACAATCCCCCATCAAAATCCCGCTGACATTCCTAAGAGAATTATAAAAAGCTATCTACAATTTACATGGAAGCATCAAGAATCTTGACTAGCCAAAGCAATGACTAGAACATTATGGCTAAGGAGCAATGCTGGGGGTATTGTAGCTGATTCAAATTGTACTACGGAGCCATCGTAGCCAAGACAGCATGATACTGGCACAAAAATACATATGTAGACAGAAAACCACACAGCTAAATACATTTTTTCAACAAATGGTACTGAGACATCTGGGTATTCATTTGCAAAGAAAGATATGAGAGAGGGAAGGGAGGAGAAAAGAAGCAAAAATACAATACATTCCAAGCTACAATAGAGAGTGGAGGCAGCCACCCCTGTATGAAGTGCGCTCTCTCTCTCTCTCTCTCTCTCTCTCTCTCTCTCTCTCTCTCTTTCACACACACACACACACACAATTTGGGTAAGCTCTTTCAGTTTGGGACTCTCCCATACCTATAGACCTTAAGAACCACATTCAAAGGCAATTGGTTAATTTTTAATGGGTCCCAAGAGATACTGTTGGAGGAGTAAGGAGACGAGATAGAAAATAGCAGGAAATAGTCAACAGTGGATTTGTTGCTGAGCAACTCTAGGCAATTAGAGTTTAACCTGACTAGTCATCAGGAGCGAGAGTAGAAAATGCACACCCATATCACAGCTGAGCAGAGATAGGATGCATATCATATCACATCAGCTAAGCAGTGATAAGAGACATATAATATCACATCAGCTAAGCAGTGAGGAGACCCATGTCCCATCAGCTGGGCAGCGAGGGGACTCATATCACATCCGCTGAGCAGTGATGGGGTCAAGGGACTCACAGGCCAGCTCCTGACACTCCTCATTGGAGCCAATGCCACCTCTAACAAGCTTAGTCTAGGTGGGGAGATAGTCATTTGTCTTATTAAACCTTGAATCTCAACCTGACATGTTGTTAATTCCCTTGCCAGCAGGATCCATCTCTGCAGAATCTAAAGTCATTTCTGACTTCTCAGTATAGATTTGAGGCCAGAAAAGCAATGCGAATCTTGCCCTGTTAAAGCTGAGCGGTGTGCACTGAGGTGGTAAGATTGCAGGAATGCTAGCGGTTACTCTCTGAACTATCATAGCACTTGTATGAGAATGCTGGTTTAGGTGCTTGGCAGGACACGCCTCACAAATACACACAGACTCACCTGTATTCCTCAGCCTTGATACCAAAAGGCTGTGAACAGCAATAACTTGACTCACGCCAAAACCTAAGCATTGATGAGTCAGTATGCTCCTCTTTTACCCTCTCCTCTCACATCACAGGAACTCCAAAGCTTCATCTTCCAGATAAGACATCTGCAGGATACAACTAGACTGGATCAGTAAGGCACCCCTGGAAAAGAAGCTGGATTAGAAATCTGTAAGGCACCCTGGAAAAGAAGCTGGATTAGAAAAACTGCAAGATCCACGGCTGTCTTCGTGCAAAGAGAAACAAATCTAAACTTGCTAGAAATGAAGATTTCCTGGCTTGTTACTGCAGCAAAGGTTTACGTAGCCTGACTCCTATAGACAGGATCTTTTGTCTTGATTCCACTTTCATGGATTCCTTTGACAGTTACTTACAGCATGCTATATTTCCTGTAATATTTTATGTAGGTTATAAAATAGTAAAAAGAAGTCTGTATGGGACATAATACATACTAGTGGGAAACAATTTACCTGCCATAAAAGAAAGGCCGGAATTCTAAGAGGTTAGATTTGCCCTAGAAGGGGGTCATGTGGTATATGTAAGGCAGGGCTATGAGGAGGGGAAAGGGCAAGCGTGGAAACCAGGAAGCTAGTCTGCACTTGGCACCCAAATGTGAAGACCAGAGTTCAGAGCCCCAGAACCCATCTGAATGCCAGGAGGTGCAGAAGCAATCCTCAGAGCAAGCTGAACAGCAAGACTAACCATACAGGAAGATCTGGGTTTTCTTGTGAGAGCCTGCCTTGGTGCAAGACCAACAGAGCAAGACCCTCAGCTTCAATCCTGGACCTCTACATTCATGTGCACATACACACACACACATACACACACATGTACTCACACACAAGTGCACCACACATATGCAAAAATGTGCATATACACACATGTACACATCACACACAGACATACACCACAAAAAAAAAAGAAAGGAAAACTGGAAAAAGGAAAAAGTCAAGCTTCTCTTGAGTTCCTCAATAGCCTCCTGGGTCCGAACACCTAACTCTAGCTAGTGGCACTATTTTGGAAAATTGTGGAACCTTTAGGATGCAGATGCTCACTGGATGAAGTGGGTCCTTGGGGAAGCATGTCTCAAGGTTTTATTTCCTGGCCCCATGTCCTGCCTGCTGTGCTTGTTATCAGCACACAATGTGATTAGCCACCTTGTGCTTCTACCACAATCCCTTCTTGTGCAATGGGCTGTGTCACCCAAACTGTGAGCTAAAATAAACACTCGCCTCCCCTGGGGCTTCTTGTCAGGTATTTGGCCACAGCAATGAGAAAAGTAACTAAACACCCATGATGAGCCAGGGCATCTGTTAGGTCCAGGGATTGGGAAATAATTAACAATATTTCAGAGCTGGGCCAGCTAGCTCAAAGCAAGGGGAGATAGTTGTTAACCAAATATAAAATCCTTGGTGGCTGCTAAATGTCTTATTAAACCTTAAACTCAGCTTGACCCGGGGTAGATGCCCAATAAGTGTCTACAAAATATACTAGAAGCCGCACTTCATCATTGCCCTTCACTTGCCAGGAAAGCGAAGAGACCAGCTCTCACTATCTCAGCCCTCGTTTAGCAAGGCCTGGCCTCTGACTTCCTACAGCAATCCCAGAACATGGGGCTCACCCCAAGCAACCAACGAAAGACTGTTCTCTTGTAGTATGAGCATCGAAGCCCGGCAGCTGTTCCAAGCTGGAGCTGAACCTGCACGCCAGGTCAAACAATCACGAAGGGCAGGGCTAGCGGCCCTCGGGTTAAAATGTAGTTGGCAGCCTCCATTGGAAACACATCCAGCCTACTCCCTGCAGCTTGTTGCAAGGAGGCCTGAGGACTCGACTTTAAGGCCTCCAGCACTGTCTTCACCCTAGAAGGATGACGTTGAACTAGACACATCTGGAAGGGAGGTCACACCAACGCATCTGTTAAGGGTTAGCGTTTCCTGTGGCTGTGCCCTCACCTTAGCGCGCTTGTGCCAATCTCACCTTCCCCCTTGGTACTGTTCCACCAATCCTGATGCCTCTCCCCTGCTAGGACTCTTGGTTTCCAGTGGAGCAGAGCCTATAGAGAGTGGCTTGCAAATTCTACTGTTAGGAACTAAGAAATGCAGTTGAGATGACAGCTAGCTTAGCAGCACAGCCTAGAGTAAGGCTGACCCTCATGAACACACACACCCAGCACCGACAGCCTCCAACTTTCCTAGGTAGTGTAGGAAGCTCTGGGTGTGTTCTGGCCCCAAAGTTGCCCATCCTGAGATCTGTCGGGGAGATATAGTTCTGACTTCCCCCATTATACCATGTGTCTACTTCTAATTGATCTTTAGGGCCTTCTCCCCACACACGCCCCTACTCTCACTGCCCCACCTCCATTTCTTGTTGGCTTGGCAGTAGCCATTAAAATAGATTCCAGGGGTCTGGAGAGATGTGTCTGTGGTTAAGAGCACTGGCTGCTCTTCCAGAGGACCTGCGTTGGATCCCCAACATCCACATGGCTACTCATAATAGTCTGTAACTCCAATCCTAGCAGACCCAATGCCCTCTTCTGACCTCTGCAGGCACTGCACAAATGTGATATATAGACATACATTCAGGCAAAACACTCGCACATATTAAATAAATAAATGTCAAGCATTGCATGGTGGTGCCTACATATAATCCCAGCACTCTGGGGGTGGAGGCAGGAGGGTCAGAAGTTCAAAGTCATTTTTGGAATTCAAGACCAGTTTATGTTTTAAATGGCAATAGATGTTATTCAGCTGGGCATGGTGGTACATGTCTACAGTCGCATCAACTGGGAGATTGTGGCAGGAATGTGACAAGTTCAAGACCAGCCTGGACTCTACAGTGAGTATACGCACACATACGCACACATGCACACACATGCACGTGTATTTAAAATGATCACTGTAAGCTACCACACACATACACCCCTTATCCTTGGGCAAATTCCTTTTACTTAGCTAATAGCTTTGGCCAGAAAACAACCGTATGAAACCTAACACAAAGCACCACGAGGTATAGCAATCCTTTTCTGTTAGATATATAGCTTGCCCCGTTCCTCACCCCAGCAGTTGGAAGTGGGTATTAACTGACCCTCAGATAAGCATCAGGAACCAGTTGCTTCTCACCACTAATCTATTTTTGGAGCTAACTGCAAAAGAAACACGGGCTCAGTCATGACTCCCTTTAAAACAACATCTGTGGAGCCCCATCTCCACCACCCCCAACCCTTGCTCAGTTCTTTCTTGCTCACCAACTCCCACCCTGCCTTTCACTTTAGCCCTAAAAAGAAACCGGCTTGTTTTTCTTTTCTTCATCCCTTCCCCACCCCAAATCATAGCACAGCAAACCGCATCTTACCTATGTGGAAAGCTCAGGAATGTTTTCTTTTTGACATTAAAACGTCCTTCCCCCAATTAGGTAAACACTAGCCATGCCACAGAGCAGGTTTGTTATTATAGAGCCCAGAGGAGCACAAACCCAAGGTATTTCCAGATTGTTTCACAAAGGAACCCCAGGCTCTGGCTCCACACCAGGAAGAGATGTAAACACAGTTGGGTGTGCCAGGATGCAAGCCACGGTGGCACACTTACTGGGCAGCCGCGGCACAGAAAGGTTCATGAAACTGCAGATGTTTCCACAAGTGGCCATGGGATTTTCCCTGTTCGCCTCCATCACAGGACCCAAGATCAAACATGGTGTTCCTAACAATTCTAGCCACAACAGACAGGCTTTTGAAGCTGCCTCAACAAGGGCACGAAATTACAATGGTGAAAGGGCCATTCACCTGAATACATACCTCACCCATGTTCTTCAAGAGCTATGACATTCTCGAGCTCAGCTCCACAACAAGAAGGCAGAAACAGGGACAATACACATGATTACTTTCAGATGCATTTCTTTTCCTTGATACGTGTGGGCGTTCCCATGCGAATGCATTCAGCTGCACACACAGGTGCACATGAATGTGGCTGCACATAACCAGATGCAACTTCGAGCATCCTTCCGCAGGAGCCAACCACCCTGTTTTCTAAAGCAGGGTCTCTCTTTGGCCTAGAGCCCGTGGTGCTGGAAGCTTGCTGGTCTGTGAGCCCCAGAGTCATGCCTGTCTCTACCCCCCAGAACTGGGATGACAAGCATGCACCTCCGTGTCCAACTTTTTCCATGGGCTCTAGGAGTTAAGCTTGGGCCCTCGATGTTTGTCTTACTGGCTGGGGTTTCCTCCCCAACTCTCATCCAGGTTTCAATACAGACAGGTGATGTGATGGTCCAAGATGAACTTGTAGCCTGCAGAACACGCATCCTTGGGTGAAGGCATTTCGTTTTCATTTTCAGATGTCCCAAAAGCAATATGCATGCAGAACTACTGTGTGTGTGATTTGTTTAATGGCAAAGGGAGAGCTCTTTCAGTTCTTTCTCCATTCCCCTAGANAGAGAGAGAGAGAGAGAGAGAGAGAGAGAGAAATTTTCTTAATTCTTTAAGAGTATCCAAGAGGACTAAGAAACAAGAAGGTCCCCCTGGGAGAGTCCCCTGTGGTACCCATCATGATTTAGTCAATCATTAATGAAAACAACAGAAACTCCCCCAAGGCTTCCATCCTTCCCTGGGTTCTGAGTTACTTCTGTCCATGGCATCCAAGGGCAAGTTAATTTTATTAAGAACATTTTTAGAAAGCTAGAATGTCAGAACCTGACACTACTCCCTTTCCCGTCCTCTATTCTTGGTAACATCATTAAATATTGGCCAGGCCCAAAGGCAGGTTGCATCTTTTTTCAATCTAACAGCCATTCCGTGGATAGCATTTGTTTTTCATTGCTGCCAAGGAGGCAATCTGGCTCTCGTTTCCTTTGAAGAAGAGCCCATTAGGATGAGTCAGGTCTACATGGGGAATAATTAGGTCAAATAAATGAGCCCTTCCAGCTGCCTATGGCATCACTCAACAGCCCCACGGTGAGATGAAGGAGCTGATGCTGGAGCAAACACATAGCTTATCTACTGTGAGGTATTCTCAACATGTTCTCAGGGCTGTTGCGGCCCCTCTCTCTGCATCTAGAAAAGTGAAAACTGATCCATAAAATCTTGAGGCATTCCCATCGCCTCCCCATGCTATAAGAGAAAGTTTCTCTCTCTTGAGGAAATACAAACTGGTTGACAGACCTAGGGCAGCCTTCTGCCTTCTGCACCCTGGTCCCCATGGATTCCCAGATGCCTTAACCTGAACTGTCATGTCCACTGGAAACAGAAAAAGGAAATTTGAGGATGCCGTGGTCGCATGCCAGCTCTCATCAGTATTCCACTCGATCTGATGGCTGTAGCCCATTGCTCAGGCCAGCATCTGCCCTGGTGCTACTCAGGGAGTCCCAGACTCTCAGGTAGCTCACCAGACCACTGTCACCCAGATTAAAAAAATTAAAGACCTCCCTTTCCCAGATTCGGGGAAGAGGAAATGGAATTAGAAGGTGTTTTAGGACAACAAGTCTTCAAAATAACACACCCACCCACACCTGGGGCCCATGTCCCTCCACAGGCTTCAGGCTGGGGTGGGTAATGCTCTTAGCAGCTCCCCCACTCACATGCCCCTGCCGTTTGTATCCTCTAAAGCCCCTCTAGTAGACAACTGATGGATAACTTTTCTTTTGTGAGATAAGAATACTTGACCTTTTCCCTCCTAAATCTACCCTTGGTCAAGAAAACAAGGAGGGGGACGTCTCTGTGCCTTTGCAACATGGGAAAATAGTATCTAAAGTTTGAGAACTGCCCTCCAACTGCTTTGAAAATCACTCAGCATGTGCTGGTCCACCCCGAACAGATAGACAAGTTGCACTACAACAGGAATGCCTTTCCTCAGTCTTGGACCAGACACAGAAGTGATTCCCTTCATAAATGTATTCATGCTGCTTGTCCTACTCCTGAGCAGTTTCCAAAGAATTATCCAGTGAGCTCAGTTGCCTAGGAGAATGTATCACATGCATTCAGATAGATAGTTGCACCCTTGCGAACCATTAGGTAAACTTAAAGAACAAATTAGACCCCATAGCCCATTCCCACACCCATCTCCTATACACCACTGCAGCCATGGGATTTTTCCCAGTAGGGCTGAAGCCCGGCTTTCAGAGCAGAGCCCCACTGCCACCACCAAGGCCTGGGTGTATAACTCACAAGAACAATCAGTGATGGTTTGGTTTTCAGTTACTTGCATCTGGTGGCTACCTTGTGAATGCAGAGCCAGCAGCAGGAAGGGTGAGGGTCCGGGTACGTGGGGGCTGGGAACCAAGATGAAAGAGCTGATGGGGCAAGAGGAATCGAAGACGTTCCCAGGAGCTGAGTGCCAGGCAAGGCCTGGGAATCTCTAAGCAACTACTGTCTGTCCATCTGTCTGTGTGTATGCATATCTCTCTCTCCCTCTCTCTGTCCTCTCTCTGCATTTCTGTTGCTCTAGGAACTCTGTGAATGCTGATAGCTTTGAAAAAGCCTGCGTCTTATCAGAATCCGAGCAAATTCTCTTTGACTTCAATTTTTTTCCATTGGGCATTAGACTTACAGCAAAATTGAGAAGTAAATTTATTTCCCATTTGCTCTGGGCTCTTAAACATGAGCCTCTCACACTATCAGATTGTGCTGTGGGCGAGTCTACACTGATGCTTCGTTGTCACCCAGGGTTCATAGACCAGAGTTTGCTATTGGCGCTGTGGAGTCTGGGTTCCTAGGCATTTGTTTTCCCAGTCCTGGGGATTTGAATTCCTTTCCATATGTTAGATAAACTCTCTACATCTCAACTACATCCCAAGCCCCCATTTTTGTGGGACTTAACAAATGTAGAATGATATATAGGTGCTGCTGTATCCTAGAGAATTTTCACTAGCCGAAACCTGTTGGGGTGTGATTGGCATTATACTGACTTGAACATCACAGCAGCATAATAGAGCAGGGAGGTGTAGATAGTGGAGTCGGCAGCAAGAATCACCTATAGGCGAAGGTCAGTGGGTCAGTGACCCTCTGAGTTTCTCTTTTCCCCTCTGTCAAGCCGGGATAATTGCACTTATCTCAGATAACTTGAGTATGAACAATATTTTCAGAAAGGAGATGGCAAAAGTTAACACAGTTGGTAGAATATCTGTCACAATAAACACCAGCTTGTTCCCTCCATCCTTGATGTATATACAGTCATAAGATCAATATATCTTGAACTAGTCGAGATATCACTACTCATCTTGTGTGTCTGTGCATGCACACACAGACACATGAGCTGTATATGTGGAGGTCAGAGGTCAAAAATGAGAGCCTTCCCCTATCACTTTCCACCTTATCTTTTTAAGACAGAATTTTTCTCACTGAACTTGGAGCTGACTCGGCCATACTGGCTGGCCAGTAACCCAGGGATCCCTCTGTCACTACTCCTCAAGGCTGGGGTAACAAATGCATGCCACCATGCCTAGCTCTTTATGAGGGTGCTGGAGATTGAATTCATTTCTTCATTGTAGCGCTATTTCACTTGTATTTTAATAAATAAAGCTGGCCTGAAGATCACAGAGTAAAATAGCCACACTGGTCAGTCTTACAGACCAGGCAGTGGTGACACACAACTTTAATCCCAGTAGCCACACTAGTTTGCCATAGAAACCAGCGATAGTAGTGCCCACCTTTAGTCCCAGTACTGAAGAGGAATATAAGATGTGAGGAGACAGCTTTCAGACACAGACTCATTCTGAGATTCCTGGAGGCAGAATTGCCATTTCCAACTGAGGTAGGAGTAAAAGCCAGTGGCTGGCTGGTTTGCTTTTCTGACCTTCAGGTTGAACTCCAATATCTATCTCTGGGTTTTTAATTAATTGTGCTATACTTCAAACTTACACACTAAGCACTCTTCTGACTGAGCCATCTCCCCTGTCTCTGTCTTGTGTTATTTATCTATACATGTTAAACAATACCAACTACAAGCCCAGTTATTCACAAGTACATTTAAACACCAAACACCAAAGCAATAATATGTCAATTATAAAGATAAGTATTCCACACAAAATAGGAGAAAGAATTGCTGGATATAGAAAAGTAAATAAACAGTTTTAACTGTATATTCTCTGAAAAGAGAGCACTTACATGCTGTAAGCTTATGCTAAAATTATTTGAGGAATATAATTTATATAAACATATTATGTTGAACTACAGAATTTCAACCATCGTTAAGATCAAATCCTTGCATGACATTCAGAAAGCATTAAACTGTTTTTGGCTTGTCTGTTTGTTTCCTTTTTGTTTACTCTGTAGAGCACAGAAAAGATCTGACTCTGAAGAATCCCTGAGGTAAAGTGATCACGACCCAAGTTTAGGAGGTTGCTCAGGGAACATAGCAACAAGATGACTTCTAATGGCACATTGCTATACTATTAGATCAGTGCTTCACTCAACCCTCACCACAGAAGCTTCTTCTTGCAGTAGAAGAGGATTAACACAGAGGCCCACAACTGAAGGTGGGTGAAAGACTTCAAAATACTCATCCTAAATGGGATGTCTTTATCCACCCCCATCGCCTCAGGGCTCAATACTCATCCTAAATGAGATGTCTTTATCACCCCCGCATCTCCTATGGGCTCAGTGATCTATGAGAAAGAAAAGGAAGAAATATTATAAGAGACAGAGGTGGTGGCTCCAAAGAAAACAGTGTCTT
>LOJH01059629.1:0-11238 GCA_001685095.1 Ellobius talpinus
TAATGAGACAGAAACTTTCTATTCATAAGATGAAACCACTTGTCTGAGGTTTACGTTCCGAAGGACAAGATTTCCTCTTCTAAGGATGCTTTATGTCTAACACCTGTCTCTGATAATACTCTTTTCTTATAAATCGCTGTTGTGACTAAAACAGGCTTTCATACTGTGCCAACTAATGGTACATGACCTTCTGATTTGTTCTTTGTTTGAATACTAAATAATGAAAACATGAATTCAGTAAAATCGCAGCAGATTCCAACTACTCTCTTGTGTGTTGTGTCTGTCTGTCATTCGCCGAACTTGTGCCTTCCTGTGTACCAAGACCCTGCTTCTCCCACYGTCTGAGTGGCTTCCCTGAGCCGGTTTGTGGCACCCCACAGGTTTTGTTGTTTTTCATTTTGATTTAGTTCTAGGATAGTTTGGTTATTTTTTTCTTGATTCTTTTTCTCTTTGATTCATTCCTCATTCAGTAGTGAGTTGTTTAGCCTCCATGAATTTGTATACTTACTAAAGTTTTATTCCTTGTCAATTTTATTTATTTATTTTTGCACACTGGTCAGATCGGATGCATGAAATTATCAGTATTTTTTAGGTTAGTTTGGGGTCCCAGCATGTGGTTTATGTTAGAGAAGTTTTCATGGGCTTCTGAGTAGAATGTAGATTCTTTGATATTTGGTTGAAATATTTTGTAGTTATCTCTTAGGTTCATTTGATATAATTTTTTTTAATTCTGAGATTTCTCATTTCGTTTGTTTGTTTTGTCTATTGGATGAATTAAAGTGTTGAAATCACTTACTATAATTGGGGTTTGTGTTAATTTGTGTCTTTACTTCTATTTGTATGCTTTTTATGAAACTGGGTACACCAGTGTTTGGTGAATTTATGTTTAGTATTGTGTTATTTTCTTGATTAATTGATATCTTGATTGTAGTGAAGTGCCCTTTGTTTCTTCTAATTGCTTTTAGTTTGAGGTATATTATATGTTAAGATGACCATGTATGCTTGTTCCTGATCCCATTTGCCTGGAATACTTTTTTCCATCCTTTCATTTTAAGATTGTGCCTATTTTTCAAGCTGAGTTTTGTACAAAATAAACGATGGATTTTGTTTCTTATCCATTCAGCTAGCCTATGTCTTGATGATGGATGTTTACGTTCTTATTGAAAGGTTTGTATAGATTGCAATCATTCGTTGTGCTTTGTATTTCTTTAATTATAGCTTCATTTTTGTTTATTTCTAGAGTCTCTTGGCTGTGTTTAGTCTCTCTTCTGTTAGAAGTGTTGCTTCCAGTATTCTGCTTAGTGTTTTTATTATTGGGTTGGATATGAAGTTTTTTAGACTATTTGGGTCAAGGAAAGTTTTTTTCTGCTTCAACTGTGGCAAATAGTTTTCCTGGTTACAGTAGCTTAGGTTGACAGCCATAGTCTTTTAGAACTTGGAGTACCTTGCTCCAGAAGGCTTTCAGAGTTCCCACTGAGAAATCAACTGTGATTATTCTGATGGTTTTTCCTTTATATGTAACTTTTTTCGTCTTACAACTTTCAACATTTTTCTTTATTCCATGTATTTAGTGTTTTAACTATGATATGTTATGAGGTGTTTCTTTTCTAGTCTTGTCTATTTGCTGCTCTGTGCACTTCTTCTGTTTGCATGGGTATGTCATTCTTCAGTTTGAGGAAGTTTTATTCTACACTCTTGTTAACCCGCTATACTTCTCCCTCATAGTACCTCACGTTTCTTGGTGTCTCATATGTTTTACATGTTCCTTTCCTCTGCTTCAGATTTTTTTAAAAAATATTCTTTGTTTATTTGGTCTAGATCCTCTATTCTATCTTTGTATACTGATAGTCTATCTTCTGCTTGATTCTTTCTTCTTGTATGTAAGGCTTTCCCCTGAGTTTTCTAATTGAGATACTGAGTTTTTCAATTCTGTCTTCATTTCAGTTTGTGTTCTCTTCAACAGTTCTATTTATTGAATTCTATTTTCAAATCCTGAATTATCTTCATTTAGCAGTGTATTTGTATTTTCTTAGATATCACTCAGAAGTTTATTGTTATCCTCTTGGAATTCAATGAACTATTTGTTCATTCTTCTTTAAATTACATGAATTCTTTGATAAAATTTATAATTTTTCTAACTATAGAATACTTCTATAGGACTGACGAGTTGGATATAAGACAGACTGCCTTTGCTGTTTGTGTTGTTTTGTTTTTGTAAGATAATTGAAGCCTAGGAACTCTCTTTGATTTGTGTTTGATGTAAGAATTGGGCCTGCCTTAGACTGGGCTACTGTAGGAACTGATGATGAGCTGTTTAACTGGACCAGGCAAAGATGACTCCCAACCACAAATCTGAAGCTACAATAGCAGGTGTAGAGATTACAGTGAGTAAAAAGAAGGTTGGAATAGCTAAAGAACATCTCACCAGTCAAAGATGGATCATGAACAAAGCAGACTCAAAGCCCAGCAAGCAGATTGGAACTAGGGCTGTGGGTGTGGAAATGACAACAGGTAGGGTGAATCATGGGATAAGAAAGAAACTGCTCATCCACCCAGCAAAGGTGGTACTTGAAAGAAAGGGTTAGGGATCTTAGGTTGCAGTCTGAGCTATGCTCGTATATAGATAGCAAAAATATATGGGCGACGGGATAGCAAATGGAGATGTAACTTACCTAATGAAAGTGGCTTAGGAACAACCCTATTTAACATTTTTGTATAATAATGTTTTGAAATTGCAAGTGTATTAATCAGTGTTCTCAAGAGGAACAGAACTTGTTGAATCAATCAGTCTTATCTAGAAAGGAAGGAAGGAAGGAAGGAGAAGAAAGAGAGAGAAAGGAGAGAGAGAGAGAGAGAGAGAGAGAGAGAGAGAGAGAAACAGGATTCATTAGAGTAGTTTACAGGCTGAGTTAATCCAGTAGGCTTTAATACCAACGAAGGAATGAGCCAGAGAGCTCAGGGGCAAGCAGGCAAAGAACAAGTGCTTCTTTCTTCCCTGTCCTGCATATAGGCTGCCAATAGAAGGTGTGGCCCAGCTTTAAGGTGTTTCTTCCTACCTCCGAGGTCTGGATTTAGGTTGGGTCTTCTCACCTCAATGATCCAATCAAGAAAAATCTCTCACAGTTGTACCCAGCCACTTGTCCAGATGTAGTCAAGTTAACAAACAAGAATAGCCATCACTGTAATATTTGAACTTTTAAAATGGGACCTTTTTATTTGAAAGTTTCCCACCTTCAATAATGAAGAGTGGGGTTTTTGTTTGTTTTCTAGTTTGTTTGTTTTACTTCATCAAATCTAATGTTTTAAAATACAACTTCATTTTGATTTTTAGTATATGCAGAGAGTATTTCCAAAATGGTGGGAAGAGAAAAGCACTTGAGAAAGATGAAAAAAGAGCTGTGCTCGCCACTAAGACCACTCCAGCCTTAAACGTGCACGAGTCTTCTAAACTTGAAGGTCGTTTAACAAACCTCAGCTTTACAAGTCCTGAATTTATAACAGAGTAAGTATACTTTATCTGTTGCAGTCAACATTTCCCCAGGTAGCTGTGTTGATGTGAATAATGCAATAGAATGGCTTACATAGAATAAAATAGTGTAATACTCAATACATAGTAGCAGGCCATTTATTTTCTCCTCTGGTATATGTAAGTTTCAGAAACAAAAATTTATGATGTTAAGTATATTAAGTATAGGAAAACTTAGTGTTCCTATAGCCTATGTTGTCCATATAAGAATGAAAACTGTGGTTTATTAAATGTTATAATGACAATTATATGTTGTGACAATTAAATGCTATTATGTCAATACAAAGAATCAAAGCAATGAAAACCAATTAAACTGCTTAAAGTATTTAGCTTCTAAGAAATTACAAATAAAATATATTAATACTAACCAACCATCATCATGTTGTTGAATTGAAAATGTGTCTGTTGGTGATGTATGTATGCATAAGCATATAGCTATAAGCTATACATGAGTATTATAGTCCAGTTAATCATTAGTATTAAAATTATGTATGCATATTACTGTCAGAGTAAATTTGGTGTTATATAACTTACTGTTTGAGAGTTATAGAAACATTCTTGATAGATGCTGAAATTTGATAACAGCAAAATTAAATTCTCAAACAATTTCAGAACTGTTGATACCAGAATAGAATTATCTTTCTGTGTTAAAAGTATTACCTAGTTATGAATAATTTTATATAAATAAAATCAACACATCATCGATTACTTCACTAGGAAAGAAAAAATCATCTTTACCTTAATTATTGAAAAGCTTATAATGACTTACCAAACATCTTGTACCTTAGATGTCAGGAAATATATAAAATATTTTTAAGTTATTGACTAAGGCTATAGCTTAGTGGTAGAGTACTTGCCTCGCGTCTGTGAGGCCCTAGGTTCAATCCCCAATACTGCCAAATAAATAAAATGTTGATAAAAATAAGGAGTCATATAGCTACATCAAAACAAGTAGCTATGAAAAGCTTTAGCTCTGCATTTTCTATATGGTTCTTTAGCTTCAGTCTCTGAGTTTTTTTAATATATATATTTCTAACATATTTTTCATTGATTCTTTAAACATAGTTTTTTTTTTAATTCTCTAAATGTTTCTAAAATTTTGTTTTTGAGGTGGGATCTTGTTATGTAACTCAGTTGGCCTTGAATTCCTGAGTTCAAGCAATTGTTGCCTCATCCTCTCCTGCAGCTGAGACTGCAAATGTATACTTCATACCCATTTGGCCCTTTTACATTCATTGCCTTGAAATTTTTATCTGCAAAATCTCATACTTTTTACTCACTCTTTTATAATTTTTTTGCATGTTTTACAGTGTTCTGTTGGGGATTGGACATTGTTCATAATGTCCCACAAAACTTGTCATATGGGATTTTCTCCTAAGAAGGGGGTCAAGGAATAGGGTCCCTTTCTCTGTCCTTCCTTCCTCCCTCCCTCCTTTCTTCTTTCTCTTTCCTCCTTGTGTCTCTTTTTCTTTTCTCCTAGATGTAATTGTAATTCATCTTCAAGTTATGTGGTTTGTGTATGCTGATGCCTGTGTTGCCTCTTTTTTAGCTGATTGTTTTAAGTCAGTTTTCTAGGGTTTATACCTCTATCTTCATAGCTGAATGATTAAACACTGATAGATTAGAACCTGTGCTCTAATACTCTGGGCCAGGATGACTCCCATCTTCTGCTTATCAGTGTATATATTTATCAAAGAAGATATTGTCAAAGTAAACAGTATGCAAACCAACCTCCCCTTCATGTTTTTCCATTCCCTCTTGAGGGTCCTATACATTGCCTTCTTTGCCATGGTCTTGTGGGGAGCTTATCTAGTTCCTCTATGTCTGTTCCATTTTTCAGGATCTTGCTGCTAAGTTTCTGACTTATAGTCTGAAGCTCAGCCTGATGAAGAGTAGCATAGCAACCTGAGACTAGCATACCTGCTGATTGTCCCTGTTTGTTCCTACCTAGTTTCCTTCCTTTACTGAAAGTACTCTGTAAAATTTTCACCCCACATGCAAAATCAATTCAGCCCCCTCCAGCAGTGAAGTTCCTGCAGTTTCACAGCAAGCTTTCTTCCGGAAGAATCTGAGGTTTTCTTTTGATGAAGCAGGCATGGCAGAAACAAGAACAGCCCCAGGAAGCATAGCACAGATATTCAGTGCTCTTAACATATATTCAGCTTCTTTTCATGGCATTCTTCACCCTACTTGCCTCTCCTTTAAATTAACCCCTTGCAATGTTTTTCATGTCTTTGTTCAACCTTATAGATACTTCTTGAAGAATAGATTTGTTGATGTGTTTAGTTACTTGTCTCATTGCTGTGATAAAAGACCTGGCCAAAGTAACCTAAGGATTTATTTTTGCTACAGGTCAAGGGTAGCCAAATCAATCCTCTTGATTAGGGAAAGCATGGCAATAGGACAGGCAGTTGCTCTGCTGTGTTCACATAGGGATGCAAAGAAGAATGAACGCTAGCGCATCCCCAGCTTTCTCATTTCTGCTCAGTCCAGAACTCACCTCGGCACTGGGGTGTCCACAATAAAGATGGGTCTTCTCACCTCAGGGAATCTAATGTTGATAATCCCTCACAGGCATGCCCAGAGGCTAACTGATCTGTAATCTCAACAGTCCCCTTCAGACAGGTGCAGGGGCTTGTTCTCAAGAGAGTCTGGACTTTGCCATATTGACAGATGACGTTAACTCACAGCCAGCCTTTGCATGGTCAGCTGTCTTCTCTGATTTAGTGTAAAGGGGAAAATGTGGTTTCTAGTATTCAAAGTATTTAAATGTGATTTTGTTAAAGGCTGGAATTTGTGCTATATAACATTAAACATTTAGAGTGATTTTGCCTAAGATGACTGTATTTTTCCATTCAAATACTGTAAGAACTGGGACCCCAACATGCAAATATGTGAGCCTGTGGGGCTGAATCTCACTCACACCACAATAGCAGTATTATTTAACTTTTCTTACACATTTATTATAGTGCTTACATCATATTAAAAAATCACTCCTAGAGATATTCCTGACTACCAATAAAATGAAGATATGAAAATGTTGTTTGTAAAGATTATAAAAGAAAGGAAATGGTCCCTCAGTCATGGCTACATTTTAATTGCACTTCTTCCTAGGTTTTTTGCCAGGCACTCATGACTTTTTGTGCAGTAAACACTATGCCCATAAAGAATTTTGTAAACTTTTTCTGTGCCAATAAACATTCATTTTTGCATAATATTCTTCGTAAAAATTTCACGTTGTGTGTGCCTCAGTCTAATGGTCGAAATCTGTTAGATATTAAGAAAAACACATCGAATATGATTATCTATTACTAAATAGAGTATATGTGAGAGAAGATGGTATGATTGTCTATGTAGGATCCTTGTAGATGGTTCTAGGCTCTCGCACATTATTGTTGAATTGAGTCCAGTAAATGTCCATTTACCCAAATCTACCAACATTGCATGTTTTCATGTTTTTGTTTTCTCTTTTGACACTGGAATAAATTGTCAATCCCTTGTATTAATATACAAAAATATTAATACAAATCTGTATACATGGACCTGAATGTAAAGGTCTTTATTTACTTTGCTGAATGCTAATTGAAGAAGTTTGTAAATACCTAATCAGAAAGATTAGCAAAATTATCAAGATAACAGTCCATCACTGAATGAAGTCATGGTAGGAACCTGGAGGTACGAACTGATTCAGGGGCATAGGGAAAGTGGTGCTTTCTAATTTGCTCCTCATGGCTGGTTCAGCCTGCTTTCTTATAACATCCAAGACCACCTGTCCTGGAATGGATTGTCCCTAGGGAGCTGAACCCACCCACATAAATCATTAATCAAGAAAATGCCCCCTCCAGGCTTTCCCACAGACAAATTTGATGATGGTTTTTTCCTCAGTTGAGATTCTTTCCAAATGACCCTAGCTTGTGTTGACAAACACAGACCTTCACATCCATCATCTGAGAAGCTTCTTATTAAAGTGGGTGGTGGTTGACACAAGAGATTCACAACTGGGCAAAGTATAGATAATTGACTTTGGAGTGATGAGCCCCAAATAAGACTTCTGTTAGATCACCCCCTACCTACAAGGCTAAGGGAGCGTCACAAAAGATAGAGCCGGAAGAGTATAAGAACCAGTGGTCAAAGACTGTAGTGAATGTTCTCTGGATGTGACAGCACCATTGTACTCAGAAACGCACAGTATCTGTGGCTGCCTGTAGAAGATCAGCACAAGAGTAAGCTAGTTAGCATTGCAGCATGGGTGGGAAGGGAGACTTTCACAAGGGCCCACTCCTCCCTGAGAGCTATTGATAGTTGATGGCTGCTGGGGGAAGAAGAGTCAGGTTTTCTTTTTCTTCTTTTGAGGGGCATGGCTTATCTTGGGTATCCATGTCCCACTACCTGGCCCTATGTCTGTGCACATACTGGCAGCAGCAACTGAACCTGCTTGGTTAATTGGTTGTTGTTGTTTTTTTTTTAGACCGGGTTTCTCTGTATCACAGACCTGGCTTTCCTAAAACCCACTTTGTAGACCAGACTGGTATGAAACTCACAAGAGATCCACCTGCTTCTGCCTTCCTAGTGCTGGCATTAAAGGTGTACACCACCACCACATAGCAGTGGGCTATAAATTAAAAGAGAAGAGCATTTGAAGTTGGTAGGCAAAGATGAGGGTCTGAGAGAAGGTGGAAGAAGGGATATGATCAAAATACATTGCACGAATGTATGAAAATCAAAAATCCGAGAGCTCTGACCTTCCAAATTACTGGTTGTCGAGAACGAATGTAGTAGTGATGATAGAAATTCAAATATCATTTGAGTAACAAATGGGAAATCATCATGAGACCAGAACCATGATCAAACTTCTGTAATAACTGTATTTAGAGGAAAGTCATGACTGCAAAGCATTTTCTTTTGTTGTTGTTGTTGTTTTTATTGAGCTATACATTTCTGTCCTCTCCCTACAAAGTATTTTCGATTGAAATAAGTACTGTTTTGAGGATTCTGTGAAATAAATGTGCCTTCTTAGTAAGAGTTTTAAATCAGTTAAACATTTTGCTAATCTCATTTTTGATTTAATTCTGTGAACTATGTCCCTAACATCATTTAGATTTACTACCTAAAACAAATTATTATTACTTTGGTAACTGGAATTTAATCCAACTTGATCTAATGTAAATATAAATCTAGTGAGACCTTATGCAAAACTTTAGAAAGATAATTTAAGAAATGGAACCTTCCATGTTTTCTTTTGAAATAAATAAAATTACTGTTTTTACCAGTAAGATACAAACTAATTGGCTGTTTTGGGCTTTAACAACTAAGAGGTCATTGACATTGAGGAATTTGTACTTTAAGGGTGACAACTAAGTTTTAGTGATTTGGAGTTCAGTTGGGAAGTTCCTAGTAGGTTGTTGGCAATCTTCAAGTGTGATATGGTAAGGGGAAAGGGTAAGGAAGAAACACCTGGAAATGCAGACTGGGAATTCTACCCAACTTGGTGCAACACATATTTATTTTGTACCTCTATGTGCAGTGATCTGATTTGTCACTATTCTGAACCATCTAAATAAATACTTTAATGTTAACATAATCACATTTACAAAATTGTAAGACAGAGAGTAGCCCTCAGACTCCTGCCCCGATGTACAGGTCGGTTACAGAATCAGGTTATCGAAGAGTAAGACATATAGCATTAGAGTTTTAATCATCACCTACTATTTTCCCATGAGGATCACTTTCCTTTGTAAGATTTTTATTAATTTGTTCTTTAATAATTTCATGCGTGTATCTGATACATTCTGATTGCTTTCACCCCACTCTCTTCTCCCTTCTTCCTATTCATGCTGTCCCTTGCTGTTATTCTCTTTGCCACATTCATGTCTCTCCTGTCTTTTTTTTTTTCATGTCCCTCTGGGATTGACCAGAGTCATCTGTGTACTTGAGATTGGAGCTATGTTTTGGATTCTGGTGGGTCCACACTGCATGCATGACTGAATTTTATTTATTCAGAACTACTCCCCAGTAATCAGGGGATGATAATGCAAACTACTTTGAGGTTCTGCCTCATCCCAAATAGAAAAATTATCAGATAATCTGCCCCAGTGTTAGAGGGGACATGGGAAAAGAAGAATCCTTATTTGCTGTTGGTGGGTGTGCAAATTGTCATTATGGAAATTCCTCAAAAAATTATTTAAAATTAACTGCCACAAAACTCAGCTATTCTATTCCTAGATATATACCCAGAGAATTCCATATCCTGCCACAGAGGTATTTGCACATCTATGTTTATTGCTCCTATATTTACTATAGCAAGGAAATAGAACAATGTAGACATTCCTCAATAGAAGAATCAATAATGAAAATGTATGCATGCAAGATGGAATACTGTTTGGCTATAAAGAAAAATTAAATCATGAGATTTTTGGAACATGAGTGGACTGAGAATGTATATCAAGCTAGGTCAGCCAAATTCAAAGAAAATAGCCAGACTTTCCCCAACATGTATCATCGTTTATACGTAAACAGCTGGTAAGTGTAGGTGTAAGGTAACATTTAGAAAAGAAACCAGGAAAGGGTAATATTAGGGAATGACAGGATGAAATGCAGGCCAAAGGACAAGAATTGTGAAAGAGGGTACAAGGTACAAAGCTAATTTTTTTTTCTAGTCTCAATTGTGTGTGAGAGGTGTTTTGTTTTGGGGTGTGTGTTTGTGTTGGACAAGTTCACAAAAATGTAATTGATTGCAAAAATGTAAAACCCTAAGCAAAGCTACTTCTTCAGAATAGTTATTCTAACTCTGTGTTAGAATGACATCCACTGATGAGCGCAGTAGGGATTGGGAAAGGGTTTGCTTGAGTAACTTCCTTAATCTATCTGTGTGATGTTACTTGCAAAGTTTTTACGGAAAAGTGACCAAATAAATATTTTACCTGAAGTTTCTGTTTTCTTTCCCTTACAGAAATGTTTTTCTGGTTCATAATTTAGAAAGACTTTGAATTACTGATTATACCCAAGAATGAATTTTCACTAGGGAATACCATCTTGCCATTAAAGTAGCTCAGTATTGAGCCTCAACAAACCTAGTTTTCTATAGACTGCTTCAGAACATACTTAGGTTTTACTTCCTCTTGTTATTGAATCATTTGTATTTTGATAAATACAGCTAGTTTTCATCAAAGAGAGATTAAAGTCATAAGAAGA
The DNA here is from genome assembly GCA_001685095.1 of Ellobius talpinus. NCBI lineage: Eukaryota > Metazoa > Chordata > Mammalia > Rodentia > Cricetidae > Ellobius > Ellobius talpinus. Next base: position 10,718 of record LOJH01059629.1, read on the forward strand.
TTGTTGCAAAAACTACTGTGGTTAACAGTACTATGTAGATTATAATAATTTAGGATTTTCAGAGAATTCAAACAAAAAATTTCATTTCGTGCTAGAGTATACTGAATATAGTTGTTTGTTCGTAACCTAAAAAGCAATGAAAAATTATACTCAGAAATTAAGAAAGTCAATTAAGATATTTTAGCTGTTGAATGTTAGCTGTTGATTGATACTACAGTTTCATTTGTTACTTTGCCTAAAATTGGAATTACCATATGGTCTATTTTTGTACAGTCCTGTTTATATTTGCTAGTTCTCTTTTATTTTCAGAGGTGTCCTAGATTGGACTCTGAATACATTTTGATGACCATACCTATAAAATGCCACAACCTAATTCAGGGACAAAGGGTACTAAAGAAAAAAAAGATTTAGAGGATAGATAGAAGAATAGGAAAATGGATATTGTAACCATCAAATGACTACTGTTTCTGATGTAGGAGGGTCATCCGTCTTATGTGTTACTTTCATTGGTTAATAAAGAA
>LOJH01059630.1:0-11237 GCA_001685095.1 Ellobius talpinus
GGATAGAAAGAGAGAGGTAGTAGCCAGGGAGAGAAGCCCCTGCAGAATGACCAGCTTTATGATTCCAAATTGCCATCAGGTTTAACTGCCATGTCTACTATAAAGATATTTCTTTGTTTTGTAATATTTATTTAAAGAGAGAATGCAAAGTCTGCAGTACTGTACAGTTTCCTTCATTTTCCCACAAGATACCATGAGTTTCCTGTCATTCTACATTAGGAGGAAACTGAAAGTGATCTAATTATATCTTCCTACCCTTACAAGTACCCTTATGGTACTTGCTGTTGTGTTGTAACACAAGTACCATAGACTGTAGTGTGACAAGGTCACAACTCAAAACGGAGTCATCTACTTTATCAGATTTTATTTCTTACTCTGGTTTTACTTTTAATTCTTTTTGAGAAATCAGCTTTTATTCTAGATCTTTGGCTTACATCAGTTCAATGTTCCTTTGTGGTGCTGTTTCAGATCTCCTGTATTGTAATTTTGAGCTTCCTTTCAGCAAACATTTCAAAATTTCATCATATTGTGCAGATAGATCCCAGGAGGTAAGTTTTATCATTCCAGGTCAGATTCTATTTATTCTCTGAGAAGTCCATGTTTCCCAAGTGCTGTAGGGAGGGCAACATTTTCTCCAGTCTCCAAAGCCTAAACAGGAAGTAGACCAAACCCAGACAGAGACTTGATAAGGTGGAAAACAGTGTGTTCAGTGACAGGAAATGATTTAGCTTTCCTCATTTTCTTCCCCCTGGGTGACATTATCTAGCCTCAGGGATAGACATTCTTACTTAGAGATGTCCATTACTCCACACCAGCTGTCAATACTCATGAACTGGAAAATGAGGTTGAATTGTTAGACTATTCAACATAGCACATAGATTTGTAATAAAGGAGTGTTTACTTAAACATCCATTAGATTACTGATTTTGAAGATGCATTGCTATCCTATTTTGTTTTTATATTTTTACATGCACTATATTTTTATTTATATGCATTGCTATTATATTATTTGATTCAAAGACTAGAACTTATTCCCACTTGGATAATTTCTATGAGTACTTTGATCTGAGGGATGAACAATCTCTAGGAATTTTGTTTACATAATGGTGTAGTTTCAAATGTACAACTTTGTGGAAGACTTTATATGCAGCCCTTGTCCCTGAGAGAATGAGCAAAGGGGCTTTTCAGAAAACAAAAACAAAACAGTGTTCTTACTTGCAGCTACTTCCACCCTTTAAAACACTTCTCAAGTAATAGTTTACATTCCTTTCCATTATGTTTTTTATTTTTTAATTATTATGTATACAATATTCTGTCTGTGTGTATGCCTGCAGGCCAGNCCTTTGGAAGAGCAGGCAATGCCCTTAACCTCTGAGCCATCTCTCCAGCCCCATTCCTTTCCATTCTTGCATGTTCAAATATATATGCAAGGATGAGTAAAAATAAATTTAGCACTATTGCTGCAGGTCCTTATCTCTGGTCAGGAGTTGGTATGTTAGGCAGACATGGCTCTTTGTAAGTTTTCTGTTTTGGGACTAGCATATATAATTTAACTGAGATTTTAGGAAATGTTTGCTAAAAGTCACTTTATGTATGAAGAAGAAAAGAAATAATATATATGTTCAACCACAGAAACAATTTGTAGTTGTCAGAAACAATGATTAAAATGACTAGTAACAATTTAAATATGCTCCTAGTATTGACTTGATGATAAGACTCTTTTAAATATTTCATCAATATTTTCATTTGCATCATAATGATGTATATGATGAAATTCTTATTAGAAATAATATGAATCAAAATATTTCTGAGTACACTTCCTAGATATTGGGTTTGACATATAAGGAGGAATGGCAATGTGTCATCCTGGAAACGCATTTTCTGAAAGGGTGAAATAGAAAAAAGACCTCTACCACTGAATGATGTGTTGTGAGAATGAATTAAAATACAAAGAATAAAAAAATAGTAGACAATCAGAAACTTTAAGATGTCTGGGGAGAGGAAAGATATAGAGTGGAGAAGTACAATGGCCCAGATTATAGTGTGCTATTTATCTGGGCACAGATGATTACTCTCTCATGGAAAACCTCTTTCATGTTGACATCTTTTAGAGTACTTTTCAGCTTCGTTGTTTCTACACACCATCTAAATTGAGGAGACTTCAAGGATGAATTGAGAAAGTCTCCCTTTCTTCACATCCTTGATTTTAATTGCTGTCTGATGACTACTGAAAGTTTGGACTATTTCTAACCTTCTCAGGTCCTTGTCTATGCCCTATACTATATACTTGGTGTCTTCAAATTGTTATTTTGTCTTCATAAATAAAAAATATCAATTTTTAACTACATCTTCATACTGACATTCATTGCTTATATCATATTCAGTCAACAATATTAGCATTTGCCATTGATTCAAACTCAATATGTAGGAGCAATTTTGGGTAGGGTCTCTTTTTGTCACCCATCCTTCAAACTCAACCTTTTATCAAATTTTGTCATCTTTCCAACTGATACCATGTCTACTCATATATAATTTTGTTTCTAGGAACAAGATTCAATTCAAATTCATGTTAATATGTTAACTAACTGTTAAAAATCAAGGGGAGGGAGGAATAGGGAATGGAGAAAAATGTATATCTCAATAAAAACAAAATAAAAAATAGTAAAAATCAAAGCAATTTAGTAAATAATCAAGAGTCTATTTGAATCAAGTAGGTATTACCAAAATAGATTTTGTGAAATAATCAACTATTTTATTTGCCAGTTTGTTGAGTTTGCCAAATTAAAAACAGATTACCAAATTATGTGTGTTAAAAATAGTTATAAAACATATAAATATAAAGTATTTATATAGTTTAGTGTATCAACATACTAAATGGCTTCAATAAATTTGGAATAAATCATAAACAAATAGTTTCGATAGTGTCCAAATACTACTCTAGATGTTTGACAGCAAAGCTTTATGAGTAGTTCTTTTAAAGAACATGTAAGAGTGACTCACATTTTAGACCATAAGAAATCCTCTAGTATTAACTGAATTTAATGATGACTGTATGACTGAAAATTTATTGGCAAATGAAAATACAGTTTTTTTTAAGTCCAAGCATTGGACATATTCCCAAGATATTCTATTGACAGTGCAGAAGATATTTTTTTCTAAAACCTATGAATATTGGAGCGACCAGTAATGTAATAATTTTGCTTTGCATAGTGAAATACAGAATAATAAACAAAAGCAAACTGAATATAAAATTTAATACTGTAAAACAAGGTATTTATTGAATCGTTTTAAACTGATTTTTTTATTGAGTTGTACATTTTTCTCTGCTCCCCTCCCTGACTCTCCCCTCCCCTTCAACCCTCTCCCAAGGTCCCCATGCTCCCAATTTACTCAGGAGATCTTGTCTTTTTCTACTTCCCATGTATGTCTCACTTGGGGTCCTCTTTGTTGTCTAGGTTCTCTGGGATTGTGATTCGCATCTTTAAAGGTGTTAAAATCTCCATCAATATAGCAATAATCTGTAAAGTGCNTGCTCCCAATTTACTCAGGAGATCTTGTCTTTTTCTACTTCCCATGTATGTCTCACTTGGGGTCCTCTTTGTTGTCTAGGTTCTCTGGGATTGTGATTCGCATCTTTAAAGGTGTTAAAATCTCCATCAATATAGCAATAATCTGTAAAGTGCTAAATATAGCAAGTAGATCATCCAGCACAGTTGTAGTTTATATTTAGAAATTCTTAATCAATACATGTTTTATCTTGTGCAAAACGGTGCCAGTCATTTACTATACTTCTTTTGTAATGTTTGAACACTTCTAAACTTTTTTTTTCTGTTCATTCTTGACATCTTATTAGTTTCCCTTCTACCTGTCAGTCATTAAAAAAAGAAATGTCTTATGAAATTCAGTGAAGATTGCATCACTGCTTATTTGTAGCCTGATAGTAGAGTTCAAAGTTACAAAGTAGGCATAATCTTATTGCTTGATATATTTTGATCTTTTGTGATTCCATCCTGGCTGTACTGCTAACACCTGAAGCAACACATTTTCTGTGTTACCATATAGTTGTCTTGCTCACAGTTTTGTCCAACAGAAAATATAATTTGTACTGTACTAGGCCTTCAGTTTGTGTGTGTGTGTGTGTGTGTGTGTGTGTGTGTGTGGTGTGTTTACCAGAAATGCATTTGTCTGGTTCCCTAAATAGCTTGATCATTTTCATTTAAAATAGAACTCTATTTGATTAATTATTGTTTCATCATTCAAACCTGCCACTACTATACCCAATCTCAATAATCTGTTCTATTCTTCCATATACCTTCTGTATTCTTGGATTCCTTTATTTGTATATTGTGATATATCTGGTCTACCTATCATCCCATAATTTAAATTTCATGAGATCATATCTGCTCTACTCCACATCATAAGTGATAACAAATTTAAGTATATGAGTGAGGAGGTGGTTGAGAGGATCTGGTAGGAAATGAGGGAGAGGAAACCATAGAGAGAATATATTGCATGAAAATTTTTTATTTTCAATGAAAAGAGTAGTTTATGTTCAAGTTCTTATTTGTTAGTCTATATACAAATTATAATCAAGAGGGAGAAAGAATGTTAGTCACGTTCTCACTTGGAGAAAATTTGCATTGTCCAGTTATACAGACTGATTTTGTTAGCAAAGAACTGAATTAATTTATCACCAAATATGCTATGAAATTTGGACCTTAGAAATGTGTGTTAAAACTATAGAAACTTGGATGCAGTTTCCCACAACAAGTATTCTAATAAATGTTATTCCTTGATAGTAGTATCCTTTAAGGTCTTGAAATCACACATTGACTCTTCCTACAGTATTAGTATCAACATTTTTCAGGGTTCAGTTAATATCTTTGTCTGCCTTAGCATTTCTCATATGGATTGAAAGAGTAAAAGCTAGATTACAGAGTCTCTTGTTGATCTACCCATGTCAAGTACTTACAATTCCTTCCCAGGGCTTTGGTTAGTCAGTAATGAAATCACATTATATAGTCATTGCTAAATTTAAGTAAATAAGGATTGTCTCCCAACATTGAAAATTATTCATGTGAATTTAATGGAAAAAATGTCCCTTTCATGTCATTGAGCATGCACTGAACATAAAAATAACTGAGAGAGAATAGAATCTTAGTACTCATACCTTAAATTTCAAAATGAGAACATGTGTGTAAAGTATGATTTTGGCACATCACAGCTTTAATTAGCTTATGAAGATCGATCAACTATTTTCATCTGTGTTATTATTTGGTTTTATGGTTTATTTTTCTATTATTGACAAAATTTAAAAAATTAAGATGATTTAGGAAAAGTATTTCAAATAAATTAATTTCTTTAAAAATTGAAATTAAATAAATTAAACTGTGGAGGATGCTAAGCTGGCAGTATCATGACTAGTTTGAGGCTGTCTTGTACTACAGAGTAAATATGAACACAGCCTGAGTTTTGATACACAAGAGGACAATATCTCAGGAAAGAGGCAAAATTTTAGATTTTCCTATTTTATTTTTAATATTTCTTTTTTTAGGAAAAGTTACTTTAATTAATATATATTAACTATTATTCAATGAGACAAATGATGATAGGTCTAACATCTGCTGAGGTAAGAGACTACACAATAATAGAAGAACACAAATGCTTTACTAGAGAGGAAAAATAAAATTGACTATTGAATTGTATTATTTCGACAAAATATCATTACACAGCATGTTGTCAAGAAAAATAGAGAACAAAATAAAGAAAATCAGCATGTTCTCAGAAAGGCTAGCTAGTAAAATATGACACCAGCAGAGCAAAATGCTCCTATCCAGACTAATAGCCCATAGAATGGTGTTAGCTTGCGATTTATAATTTATCTGCAAGCCACAGATTTAGCTGTTACTCTAAATGTCATTACTTCCCATGTGTCACAGTGGACAAAGGTAACTCCTTAGGTGCAACTGACAGCTGTATCACCATTGTATCTCTCCTTGGGTAAATAGTGTGTCCCAGATTCAGAGTGGCATGGAAACAGATTCCCGGATGCTGGCATTTGTTGGACTCCAAGCAGTAGCAATATTGCAATAGGGTCTGCCTAATGTGACAAGCCTCCATACATTTTGAACCAACCAAATCTTGGGAACACATTCAATTCCGCTGAAGTCAAATAAACTTAGTAAAAAAAATGTATCGCGATGGCTTGCTGAGTAACTCCTTTATGCAAACCAAAATCACAGTAGAAAAATGAAATTCTATAAAGACATGCCGAAGCATAATTTCAAGCAACAAGGCATATCCAATGACTGCTGGGAAACCATAGCAACAGGCTGACCAAGCTGGTATGTTAGTAATCTCACACAGGATGGTTCCTGTAAAGGAGGAAGCAAGAAGCTGTTATCAGGATCATGCTGTAACCAGAAAATATTCATGCTTACCTGTAAAAGGAATGCCACTTTCATGGTTACAAGATTCAGACAGCTACAATAGTAGTACCATCATTAAAAAAAAGAATCATAGTGGTGACTTCCATAACGGAAGAATCCATATACTGAGACTCTCTTAGAATAAAAGAATTTTGGTACTTCAATGACTTAGCACCTTTATAATTCATGTGAGGAAAATGCTTGTTCATACAAACATAATTGTTGGGAGTTAGTATGCTCCTGTATGAATGAATATTCACACATGAGCATGTCAAGAAGCTTCAATGTCTCAGTCTCATGGGAATGGAAAGGCTTTCCTTGGGTCTAATTCGAGAGAATGGCAAGGTCTTCACCTAGGCCAGGTATGGATGTTGAGAAATGGTTGACCTTTAGGTTTAAAAAAAATAAAGACGCATGTGCAAAATAACTGACAGCAGTTTCCTTATCCTGGGTGACTGAATGACCACCCCCCCAGGCTGCACCCCTACAGAGTCCTCTCACCGAGATGAGCTAACCTACCTCTTCATTCATGCTTTATATAGCAAACTTGCTGGGCTGTCCTTGCATCTTCATTTGAGTGCTCACCCCACATGATCACTTCTCTACATTTCTCATGTCACACTCTTTCTTAGTCTTCGTCACTCTCCATTCAGGGTTTACAGACTCAGTTGCACTGGCTGTGGCAGATAATAAAGCCAACTAGAACAAATATTTAATTACGTAGCATTTAATTTAAATACTGGGGCATTTTGTTTGGTAATGCAAATTTAGTAATTGGCTATGTACCAAAAATGCTACAAATCATAGCTCTATTGACAGTGCAAGTTTCAAAATACAACTGTCTGTCATCAGGAGCCTAGGCCATCATGATAGCATGCAATTCCTAAAAACAACTTGCTATGTAGCAATCACTCATTAGGTCACTTGTAAAAGCTAGAGAGAGATAGAGAAAGGATGCAATACACAAGACTGCTGCCGATATAACAAATCATATCATAAATTTAATTTTAAAAATAGGACTGCATTCTACAGCAATGATTAAACATGTAATATAGCGAATACACAAATGGATATTTTGTCACCATCATCAAGCAAGATGCAATGTGCATCACTCTGAGTACTGTAATTTCACACAACTGTTACACATGCCTGCTCATACCAGCATCACCACAAACAGGTGTGTAATGCATTTTACACAACTGTTACACATGCCTGCTCATACCAGCATCACAACAAACAGATGTGCAATGCATTGAGCTCTATAATTATAATAGCAATGGTGTTACTAAAAGATAAATGTTTTTCAGCTCTGTTGGAATCTTATTGGACTGCCATCCTACATAGTCTGTCAATCAAAATGTCATTTTACACAGCATGACCGTATTTAAACAAGCCCTGCTTGACCATCATAAAACATGAAATTTCTCCCATATGAAACTTGAAAGAATGAAAAATCAAAAAAAATGTACAAACTGGGAATAATAGAGTTCCTTTCATATAGCTAAGACAGTTTTATAAAAATGTATTTAGTTATAAAACTACTTAAGAAATAAAAGAATGAAAATTGCAAATACTATGAGAATTCCAGATCACGTATTTGTGGTACTTGATTGCCTTGCAGTGCAAGATGGCAAAATTCTCTGCATTCTATTGGGTTATACCTGTTTCTCTGCTTCCACTGGGATATACCCTACTTGGGTGAATATGGAAATTTTGCAAGACATGAAGTATATAGAAGAACCTGATAGAGACTTCTCCTTTCATATCGAAGGAGGTTTTTGATACTATTTTTGAATTGATGAAATCTTCTAGTTTTAGCTTATATTCACTAGTTTAACTTTTCCCGAAGATTCATCATGGAAAGACTTTGTAATCAGTACTGAATTTTTATAAATTAGGACAAAAGTCCTTTATAAGAGTGCATTTCTTTTTATTTGAGACAGTTCATATAATTTTAAAATTAATTTTTATAGGATTTACAGTAATAATTTTGCAAGAAGTTAATGGATAGTAGGTTTTAGACCCAGAATTCCTAGTAGAAGTGTCTTAGACTAAGAAAGTCAAAGCCTTAATTTTGTGAATTTTTTATTGATTTTTATTGAGCTCTACATTTTTCTCTGATTCCCTCCCTGCTTCTCCCCTCCCCTTCAACCATCCCCCAAGGTCCCCATACTCCCAATTTACTCAGGAGATCTTGTCTTTTTCTACTTTCCATGTAGATTAGATTTATGTATGTTTCTCTTAGTGTCCTTATTGTTGTCTAAATTCTCTGGGATTGTGATTTGTAGGCTGGTTTTCTTTGCTTTATGGTTATAGCAGCATTGTTTGTCATAGCCAGAACCTGGAAACAACCTAAATCCTCCTCTACCAAAGAATGAATAAGGGAAATGTGGCACATTTACACAATGGAGTATTACACAGCAGTAAAAGATAACAACATCTTGAATTTGCAGGAAAATCGATGGAGCTAGAAAACATCATTTCGAGTGAGGTAACCTAGGCACAGAAAGACAATTATCACATATACTCACTCATAAGTGGCCTGATCTTAAGAAATTTAAAGACATATTTTTTTGGCTATTACCAAAAATATCCAACCAAAAAGTAGCTTTGTAGTTGGGGCTGCCATGTGAGTGCTATTTCTTTCTGCTCGCAAATTGTAATACAATGTTATATTAAAATACAATATGATATTCCTTTTCAAAGATTATATGGCAAAAGCTTTTTTCAGGGATTAATTATACACCCAAGAAGAGAGTCTGAAAAAATACAAAGGGAGTTTTCATGGTAATCTGTAATGAAGAGGAAATAAAGAAAAAAAAATTGTTGGTCTTATTACCCCAGGAAAACATCCTCTTAAGGAGGCACAGTAAGTGTGTTAGAATAATGAAGACCCATATCTTTTTGGAATCTCTCCTTACAGTGGAGGCGCTCTTGGCCTTATCTTTATATGGTTACTATAAAGTCTCTTTATTTTTTCTTTTGGTTTAAAGTGAGTTACTCCATAACCTATGACTACTTACCATGGGGTGTGTGCCTGGGTATAGACAGAAGCTTGGGCTACTCACCAACTGGAAAATCTGATTGCCTCGCAATGAGATTTTTGGGAAAGACACTGGCACACATATTGAGTTGTTTTCTGAATCTGAGTTGGGGAATGGGTTGAATCTATGATTAAAAGTGATAGCTCATAATAGTCACTATAATAACTGAGTCATTAAAGGCAATATACTTAATGGAGTAAATTGATGAAGTGTCAAGATCTAATAGTGTCTTCATTCTCATGTTTAGGTTAGAAATGAAAAAGGGACAATTTAAGAGTTATAAGTTTGGCCTAATCAAAAGATCTTTGCAAAACTTAAGAAATTATGCCAACTTCTATAATAGAAAATAAAAAATCGATGGGTACTTGATATAGAGATTATATTAGTCTTGCAAAGTAGGGTTTTCTAGAGTTCAATAGTGAATTATTTAAAGCATCATTGAAAGTCAACATAGAAAAATGAAGGTAGAATCATGTAATGATTTTACAAAAATAACTTCGTACATGGATGAGTTTTGTTCAATTTTTTCCTGTGAATTACCTGTTTGTTTCAACAGGCATGCATTAATTACCAAAGCAAAGCAAAAATCACAGAAATATGTCATGGTCTCAGTTCTTGAATTCCAGGAATAGCAGGACCTATCAGCACCCTTCCTCAAAGAAGAGAGAAATTAGCAAGGATGCCCTACTATGTTGGTCAACTCTGGTGATATTGCAACACTTTTTATGCACACAATTATATGAAGAAGTGAAAGAAAAAGCTGAAGGACAAAAGCAAAGAGGTCAAAAAGATTTTGAAATCTAAGTGTTTATAGTTTGGTTTCTTCTAGAGATTAGAAATAAAATTGCAAAGCATTAGGAGAATTTTCTTTTTTTATGAATGATTTTATTTTTTATTAGATTTTGAAAAAAATACCAATCCAAATTCCTGCTCCCTCCTCTCCTCCCATTCCCTCCACAAACCCTGCACACACCCCACCCCCCTCTAATCCTAAGAGAGGGTAAGTCACTTTGTTTTTGGAAGGTCCAAGGCCCTCCCTACATCTAGGCTGAGCAAAGTACACATCCAAAGAGAATAGGATCCCAAAAAGCCAGTACATGTAGTAGAGATAATCCCAGTGCCACTGCCAGTGTCCCCTCAGTCCGCCCCAGCCATGCAACTGTCAACCACATTCAGAGGGACTAGTTTGGTCCTAACTTGTTCTTTCCCAGTCCAGCTGGAGTTGGTGAGTTAGTTTAGGTAAACTGTTTCAGTTGGATGAACCCTTCTTGGTCTTGACCTCTTTGCTTATATTCTCATTCCTTCTACTCTTCAACTGGACCTTGGGAACTCAGTCCAGTGCTCCGATGTGGGACTCTGCCTCTTTTTCCATCTGTTGTTGGACAAAGGTTCTATGGTGATATTTAAGATAATCATCAGTCTGAATACAGGGCAAGGCCAGTTCAGGCACCCTTTCCTCTATTGCATAGGGTTTTATCTGGGGTCATCTTTGTTGATACCTGGGAATTTTTCTAGAGTCAGGTTTCTTCCTAACCCCATAATGGCTTCCTCAATCTCTTTCCTTGCTCTAATATCTGTCCTTTCTCCATCTTGACTATCACATTCCCTTAAGTTCTCAACCCTTCCCTTTTCATCTCCTCTTCCCTTCTCCCCTTCCTTCTACTCCCCCACCCACCTCCATGCTCCCAATTTTGTCAGGTGATCTTGTCTATTTCCAATTTCCAGGTGGATCTATATGTTTTTCTTTGGGTTCACCTTATTACTT
>LOJH01059632.1:2771-13033 GCA_001685095.1 Ellobius talpinus
GAGCTAGTTCCAGGACAGGCTCCAAAGCTACAGAGAAACCCTGTCTCAAAAACACAAACAATGACAACAAAAGAATTACAGGCATACACTACCATACCCAGCTGAACTATTTTGAAACAAATCAAATAATTTCTATTTAAAAAAAAATAATTAAGGGAGTTGGAAAAATAGCTCCACAATTTGTTCTTGCAGAAGATCCAGGAACAATTCCTAGCACCTGTATGATGTGCACACCACCTGTTGTCCCAGCTCCAAAGAATTCAATGCCCTTTTCGGACATCTACTGATTTCAGGCACACACATGGCATATACATGCACACAGATAAAACACTCATACAGCTAAAATAAATAAATAATAAAAAGCTCAAGCCTAAAACAGTAAAAATTGCATCTTCACCACCTTATGTTCACCTCTGCCCCCAAGTTTATTGTAACTTTTTTTTAGATAAGACCTGCCAAGATCTCTGGGTGCTGCTTTCAGACTTCATTGTCCTAAACTTGTTGAGAGAGTCTGAATTTAGTAATTTACTTTATAAGTGTTCCCAAAGTAATGAAGGCCTAACATGAATGCACTTAGTGCTTGCTAAGATGTAATTTTATATTATTTTAGAAAATCAAGCTGGATTTTGAGCCACATGGTTCTAATCCATTCCTTGAGGGGTAGAGGCAGGAAGTTTAGGAGTTTTAAATCACCCAGGCTACATAGCAAGGTGGAAGTCAGTCTGGGCTACATGAGACCCTGTCTCACAAAATAAACAAACAAACAAAAAACCAGAAAAAGGTGGAAGAAAAAAACTAAACAAACATAAATAGGTACTTTATTTCACAGCAAAAAAAAGAAAAGAAAAAATAGTCGATGTGTTCTATAGAGAGTCCACAATGTAAAACTAAAGGTCAGTAAAAAGCTGAAAAGCTCATGGGCTGCGAGACTTCTGGCTAGAGGAGCGCTTCCCCGAGTGGCGCCGAAGACTTCTGTGCTCAGCTGTCTCTCAGTAAGCGTGGGTGCTATAGCTATACTCTGGCCAACCATGGCACATTTTAGGAGGATCAGACTTTTCCTGTCATTTCTTTCTGACCAGTACATCTGTTTACGCAACGTTTGCTTTGAATTAGACACAAAAAGTAACCTAGAGGTGATTTCCAGTTCGCAGGGGGATGTTGGTTACACATACTAAGCCAGTTCATGTCAGGGACTTGAGCATGATTTTGGTCTCTGCAGAGATCAGAAGCTGACCCCCAGGGACTCTGAGGGACAGCTTTGGTGGCACCATCAGCAACAAACACTATGAGATTCCGTTACCCCTGGGAGCCTGCCACCCTTTTTTTCTTGGGAGCAACACCCATCTTGTTTTGAAATATCTAATTTTAAACTCCAGCACAAATCATATCACATCTGCCAATAGGAAGGGAATGTCTGCTCCGACCATGTACTGTGACCTTTCAAGAAATTTAGAGCTTTTAAAAGAGAGAGTATGCTTTCTGGGTATTAATATGATGTTCTTAAAACCTGAATAAATTATTCTCAGTCAACCTTATTATCTGCCAAAGACAACCCTAGAAAACCCTTGTGTGGAAAAATGTTACCTGCCAAGAAATTAGATCAAATCTTTAAATAATCCTCTTTTTTTCTCTCTCTATGGCCTCTGGCCTGTCTAACCACAGGTTCTCAGTCTGATAATGGTGCCAGATATAAGTTTCATCTTGTGAAGCAGGCCTTAAATATAATCAGAAAGTGGTTGGTTACTCCCATGGTGTTTGTGCCACTATTTCAGTAGTGGGCATGTCTTGTCCATCCAGTCACTATTGTAACTCACAGGGTTTACATATGGGTATAACCGATGCTTACTTCTCTTCTCTAGTAGCTTGTATAATACCTTCCAGTACAATGAATGGATGCCAATAGAAATGAAATTTGTACCCGTGTACCATCTTGATTTCAACATGTTCTATGATGCAAGTATATGGAGTCTTCAGCAAAAGTTCTCACCATCAAGTTCTGGAGAATGACAATGAGCATTGGCAGTAGCCTATGATGTTTGGAGGTCTTTGGGACCTCACTGGCCAGCAACTCCAAAAGAAGTAACACTTTCCTAGCACTGACCTTTTTATGTGTTAGTCTCTGATGTCTAGGGGGTGCGTTGTTGTCCTGCTATAGGTTAACTCCATTTTAACCGTTTTTAATGTATGTGTGGAGCTGTGTTTTAGGAAGTGTCTACCACAGTAGGTTTCTAATGACTTTTGGACTGGTATTTAATGTTATTTATGCCTTCCAGTTTCCCTCTTTTATTCCTCCTCTCCTCCGCCCCAATTTATTTCTTCCTGTTCTACAACTTCATTTTAAACATTTATTCCAGTGGTCACTATTTCCTTTATACTCTCTATGACCTCTTAGTAATTTCCTGACCTGTGTGGTATTCCAAATGAAACAAATATATCTAAAGATTCAATGATAACATGTACAAATGAGAGAAAACATGCTAAATTTGTCTTTTAGGGCCTGGGCTATTTTACTCAGCATGACTGTCTCCAGTTCCATTCATTTTCTTGCAAATTTCAAAATGTAATTAAAATATTTTTGAGACTTGCTATGTATATTTGTGTTTTTCCTATGTGTTTATGTACCATGTACATACAGTGCCCATGGAGGCCAGAAAAGGGCATTAGAATCTCTGGAAATTGGAATAAAGTTGTGAGCTGCCATGTGGGTGCTGAGAGTTTAACCTGGATCTTCTGGAGGAATAGTAAGTACTCTTAAGCCTTGAGCCATCTCTCCAGCCCCAATTTTATTTTTCTTTATAGCTGAGTAATAGTCCATCATGTAAATGTACCACAACACCATCATCCATTCATCAGCTGATGGACACCTAGGCTATTTTCATTTCCTGGCTATTATGAATAGAGCAGCAATGGACATGCATGAGCAAGTATATCTGTAGTAAGATACAGATTGCTTTGAGTATATGCCCAAATGTAGTTAAACTGGGTTGTGAGGTCGGTCCATGTTTAGCTCTTTGAGAAAGCACCACACTGATTTTCATAGTGGCTGCACCAGCTTGCATGCACTGAATAAATGTTCCCTTCCCATATCCAGACCAGCACTTGTCAGCATTAGGTTTTTGCTTGTTTTTTATTCTTAGCTATTTTGCTTGGGGTAAAATGAAATCTCAAAGTGGTTTTAATTTGTATTTTTTGATGGCTTTAGATAACGAACTTTTAGAAAAAATCCATTTATAGTCCATCTTTTGAGAACTCTGTTTAGTTCCATGTTTCATTTAAATTTCATTGTTTGTCTTTTTGGTGTTTAAGTTTTTGAGCTTTTTTTATATCTTAGATGCTAACCCTCTGTCTAATATATGACTGGTAAAGATTTCTTTCTATTCTGTGGACTTCCTCTTTACTGGTATGATAGTGTTTTTTTTGCTATACAGAATTTTTTTTCTTTTCATGAGGTACCATTTATTATTTGTTGATCTTAATGCCTATACTAATGGGTTCCTATTCAAAAAGCCCCTTCCTGTGCCAGTGAGTTTAAGTGTATTCTCTACTTTTTCCTCTATCACAGTCAGGGTATCAGGTGTTATGTTGTGGTTCTTAATATATTTGAGTTAAGTTTTGTGCAGAATGAGAGATGAGTATTGAGTTACATTTTCCTACATATATATCCAGTTTGACCAGCACATTTGTTGAAGATTCTGTCTTTTCTCCAATGTGTATTGTTAGCTTCCAAAAAGATTAGACAATGACTTTTAAATTTAGCCTCAGACAAGTTCTTAGACCAAGGGCAGAACACATCCACATTCTTACTCAAAACATCACTAGAAGAGTCCCTAGTCCAGTTGCTAATATTGTTCTCCTCTGAAACCCATGATCTGGGCTTGCACAGTCTACATAGTTCTCAGAATTACTGGCTTGTCCCAAGCTCTTATTAAGCTGGTCCATAAGCTTTGCTTTCAATACTCAAATGCTTTTCCAGGCCAACATCCCCAAGTCTTCTGCATTCCTCCAATAAACACCACGTTCAAGACTGTCACAGCAATATTCTACTCCCTCGTATAAAGTTAGTTACTTTTCTATTTCTGTGATAAAACACCATAACAAAGGCAACTTATAGAAGGAAGGATTTATTTGGGGATCATAGTTTCAAAGAGATGAGTCTTCATCACAGTGATAAGCAAGGCAGCAAGTAGGCAGAAATGGCACTGGAGCAGCGGCTGAGAATGCATATCTCAGTTTCAAAACAGGAAACATTCAAAATCGTGTAAGCCTTTGAAACCCTAAAGCCTGTTCCTAGTGACATACTTCATAGACACACTTTCAAACCCTCATGGAACAGTCACCAACTGAGGACCAAGCATTCAAATGCCTGAGACTTATGGGGGACATCTCATTGAAACCACCATACATATAGGAAGGCTACTGATCTTTGTGCATTAATTTGTGTCCTGCTGCTTTTCTGAATGTATTTATCAGCTGCAGGAGGTTTCTGGGGGGTCTTTACGGTCTTTTATAGAATCACATCACCTTCAAATAATGATGTTTTAATGTCTTCTTTCCTTACTTGTACCTCCTCTATAATTTTTACTTGTCTTACTGTGTGAGGACCTAGAAAACCTACTTAGCCTCACAGACTCCATCCTGAATAGGGGCCTCTATCTTAAGCCATTTGGTGACCAGGGATCAAACTCAGTTCCTGGAAGGAAAAAAAAAAACCATGGAATTACTGCAGCGGTGAAATTTGAGCTAATACTCTGGATACAGTCAATTAGAAGACAGGGAATAAAATTTGGTGAGGTTCCGATGTTTCTGCAGACCTCCTATCAGCAGTTCGGGGTTCTTGCAGATATCCTGTCAGTAGTGGTTTTGCACCTATAGTTTGACCAATAATTTTAAAAAATCACCCTACTCTCTACCCCCTAGCCCAATCCTGAACAGCCAAGGCATGTGACCCCCTGATTGCATTTTTTTCCTTTAAACACCTGCCCTCCCCTGAGTTCCTGGCCCGCACTCCCTCCATCCTCCGCATTGGTGTGTTGGAGAGATGCTTTTGAAGCTTGAGCATGCCAAAGACCCGTGTGTATTTACATCGGAAACTGGCTATGTGGTCTCATTGTGGGTTCCAGGACACAGGCACAACATTTTGTGCATTGTCCAGAAACCCCGTGATCTCCCGAGCCACCAGACCGGAGGGCCTCAACCAACCTGTAAGTGTCTCTGTCTGCTCTGTTTGTTTGAACTTGCTTCCCTTCCTTCTGCTTTTTGTGGCGCACCTGAGTGGGTAATTGTGATCAGTAGCAGTTGGAGCAGATGTTCTGAACAGCTGTGATCACAAGGATCTGAAGGACATTTTAGACCCTGACAGTGAGCTTGGAGAGCCTCGGGTCTGGATGGTGTTTGGGTGCACTGGCATGGGGCGACGCTCTCATGGCATGGCAACAAGACGTCTTTCTATTCGTCACTCTGCCTCTAGTCTGGTTGGGGCAAACTTTTTTCCTGTGCCCTTGAACTCCTGTGGTGCCTCTGTCTGTATTTGTGTTTCTGACTATGATGCATGCTATGGGACAGACGACTTCCTCTCCTTTGGGCTCACTGTTAGTTCACTACCCGGATGTAAACGTATATGCTCACAATCTTTTAGTTCTGATTAATAAGTCTAAACTTGTCACCTTTTGCAGGTCGGTATTGCCAGCTCACAGATAACTTAGAGTGATGCCTTCATCCAAAAGCTCTGCTCTTATCTGTGTCCAGGACATTTAACCTCAAAGCAAGGATGAAAGCAAAGTGGAGGAACTGAGTCCTGTTTCTGTGCTAGCTGGTCTGTTGTAGGAAAGCCACTTGGTTGTTCCCGGCTGCCCAGACTCGAAATAACCACTCAGAAACTATAGTATGTAAATCACTGCTTGACCAATCACTTAAGTGCATTGCTAGATAGCTCTTATATCTTTGGTTAACCCATTTTTATTATTTTATATTTTACCAGGAAGCTTGTGGCCTACCAGCAAGGTTCCAGCTATTGACTCATATCTTTCTCCCTGACTCCGCCTCCTTTCTCCCAGCATTAAAGTTTAGTTTCCCCCCTCCCCTGCCTACCTCTATTCTGCCCTACACAGGCCCAAGACAGTTTCTTTATTCATTAACCAATAAAAGTAATACATATACAGAAGGACTTCCCACACTACTGGTCCTGTGTATCTACTGTACACATCTGGTGGACCCCGCATATACCTCAGACATCACCTTCAAGCAGCCCAAGGGGCTGAATCCCACTGGTAGAAAGGATAGGCAGAATGGAAAAATTGAGGGCCACTGTAACCCAGTACACCTACAATTTACCCAGGAGGGCAAGCAGGTGAAGTCCTGGGGAAAGGCCTCATGTGGGGCATATGGTGGCATAGGGGCTCATTGGGGATCCCGGACCTAGGTGCCATCTTCATGGTCTGGCTGGTGCAGCAGACTCCCCCCAGACAGCAATAGACCCAAATCAAGTGATCAATCCCCTAGGCCCTCAACCTTGGCACCCAGGTCAAGGACCCTACACCCTAAAGCCATGCAAACCTTAGGAATCTGATCTAATATACCTATTTCTATAATTACTAGGAGCCCTCGGACTGACTGTCCAAACTGAGGAGGAGGACCTACTCCGGACACTCCTCAACCAGTCATTCCTAGTCCTAAATACCACCAAATCTGACCAGACTGCTTCATGTTAGCTTTGCTATGATGCTGCCCTCACTTGTTATGAAGGAATTGTCATCATAGGAACCTACGCTCAGGTCTCAGATTTTACCTAGTGCTTTTGACAACCTAAGGCACAGCTGACCTCAGGCCAAGGCTTCTGTATAGGGAAGGTCCCCCCTCAACAATAGTTCCTCTTCAATTAGACCCTGATTCTCCCAAACCCCAGGGATACCACAGTGACACCTGGTGAGCCTGCTCCACAAGACTGTTATCTAGTACCCATATGCTGGTGCTTAACAAGGCCAAGAGCTTTTGTGTGAAGACGTGGTTGGTCCCAAGATTAATTTATCACTCGGAGGAGGACCTATATAGCACATTGGAAGGGGACTTATCCAAATTCAAGAGGGAACCAGGGACAGCCCTAACCCTGAGCATACTGCTGGGAGCTAGCTTAGTAGGGGTAAGGACAGGGACTGCCTCTCTGATCACCCAGGATCATTATTCCCACCTGTGTGAAGCCATCAATTTAGATATAGAAAGACTAGAAACTTCCATTTCTCACCTCCAGGAATCCTTAACATCCTTAGCTGAAGTTGTGGTGCAGAAGAGGCGGGGCTTAGACCTCATCTTTCTCCAACAGAAAGGACTATGTGCAGCCCTGGGAAAGGAATGATGTTTCTATGTTTACCATTCAGGTGTGGTCAGAGAGTCCATGGCTAAAATTAGAGGACTGGCCAAGTGCAGAAGAGATTATGAAGCCTGTCAAGAATCTTGGTTTAATTCGTCTCCCTGGCTTACCAACTTGGTCTCTACCCTGCTGAGTCCACTCCATATCCTGGTCATGTTACTCACTTTTGGGCTTTGCATTTTAAACAAGTTAGTACAGTTTATAAAAGAAAGATTGGAGGCCATTCAACGGATGTTAATGTGGACCCAATATCAGTTCCTTCACAGAGAGATCAGGGAAGCTATAGAACTTGAAAGAGTCCCATGATTGGAACTCTGAGTGATCATTCAAAGAGGAGAATGTGAGGACCTAGGAAAATCTACTTAGACTCACAGACTGCATCCTGAATAGGGGCCTCCATCTTAAGCCATCTGCTGACTGGTGTTGAACTCAGCTGATGAAGGATGTCCTTCTGTATATATGTTGCTTTTATTGCTTGAAAAATAAATCTGTTTTAGCCAATAGTTTAGCAAAGTAAAGCCAGGCAGGAAATTCAAACAGATATATAGAGAGTAGGTGGAGTCAAGCAGAGGTCATGTAGCTGCTGAAAGAGGAAGATGCCATAATATTACCAGTAAGCCACAGACTCATGGCAATACGTAGGTTAATAGAAATATGTTAAATATGCTAGAAGTATGCTTGAGTCATTGGTCAAATAGTGTTGTAATTAATATAGTTTTTGTATGATTCAGGTCTGTGTGGCTGGGTAACAAAAGTGAAGTCTCCATCTATAAATGGTGCCCAAACGTTTGGCAAGAATTTCCATATAAAGCCTGAGAAAGATTTTTGCAAAAAAGGATTCTAGACAGAGAAGAACAGAGTCAAGTGGAACTTCTTGGTCACCATCTTTACTCCTGTAGGCTTTGTTTGCTGGTGGCAAGCAGAGGCTTGGCTCCTTTAAGGGAGGCTTCCTGATTCAGCATTAGCTGCAAAAACCTCACAGCTGGGGGCTGGAGAGATGGCTCAGATGTTAAAAGCATTGCCTGCTCGTCCAAAGGTCCTGAGTTCATTTCCCAGAAACCACATGGTGGCTCACAACCATCTGTAATGAGGTCTGGTGCCCTNGATAGATAGATAGATAGATAGATAGATAGATAGATAGATAGATAGATAACCAACAACCTCACAGCTCTTTTAAGAGGCCCTGCCACCACTTAAATGGTGTTTATGAGCAGCTGGCAGCTTCTTGGTGGTGGTGTGGACCTAGAAACTCCTCAGAGTTGTGGCATAAAAAATGCGGCTCTGACCAGTACCTCCACCATGAAGCTAGACTCTCAGGAAGCCAAGGAATGGGATGGAGTCAGCCACCAAAACTGCAGCTTTAATCCTAACCATGCTGCTTAGCATGTTTAAGACTCGTGCTGAGAAAAAGATAGAGATATACAGTAAAGACAGATTCAGATGGAAAAAACAAATAAACCTCTAAAAGGTTTGCAGTGTGGTTAAAAATATACATAGGCTTGGGAAAGAAAAAAGAAAGGATAGAGAAAGTCCTAAAAAAAAGAAATGGAATAGCCAGGTGTGGTGGCACACACCTTTAATCCCAGTGCTTGAAAGGCAGAGGCAGCTAGATCTCTGTGAATTTGAGGCCATCCTGGTCTACAGAGTGTGTTTCAGGACAGCCAAAGATGCACAGAGAAACCCTGTCCCAAAAAACCAAAAAGCTAAAATAAATAAATAAAATAGAATAAAAGAAATAGAGTTTAAAAAAGCACATAAAGATGGAAAATATACAAATAGTCTGGATTATGTATATTTTGTATTTTCTTTGAAGTTTTGACTGTGAATGAGCTAACTACAGAGATCCATGTCATTGAATAAGATACTAAACTAAACCAACATGTATATTTTAAAGGTATCTTGATTTGAAAATTTAAGTTTAAGGCCATGTTATTTTGGAAAGAGGTTCTGTTTTTGTTTCCACAGATGATAGAATACTGTGGATTCCTTACCAGCTGGTATGGTTTGATCAAAAAGACCCCCTGAAATGATGGCTCAGGTGGGCTAATATCCACAATAGCTTCAGGATTGCTGGCTGAGATGAACCAATCACACAGGATACCCCATGAAAAACCTGATTAACAGCACCCCAAAGCATCAGGAAGTATTCTAAAAAACTATGCCCAATTTCCCAATATTGTTTACGAATGTTTGTTTTCATTTAAAAGGTGTTGATTATAAATGGTTAATGGTCACAGTTGAGGTTTTTCTAAAGAAAAAAAGGAATATGATAAAGAAATGAATACTTTTCATTGGTATGAATTTTGTTTTACTGATAGAATTTTTTCTTTTCTTTCTTTGTTTTTTTTTGGTTTTTCAATACAGAGTTTCTCTGTAGCTCTGGAGCCTATCCTGGAACTAGCTCTTGTAGACGAGGCTGGCCTTGAACTCATGGAGATCCACCTGCCTCTGCCTCTTGAGTGCTGGGATTAAAGGCATGTACCACCACTGCCCGAATTTATTGATACAAATTTAAGGTCAATTTTGTTACATGTATATTTCTACTCTTGTTCAAGGTATTATGTTTATACAGCTCATTTCAAAATGTAATATACAATTTAAAATTATGGATTAATAGCTAGTCATCTATAATAGTCAAACTTGTAGTCATGTTAGGTTTTCTAGATCTACAGAGATATATTTCAGATGGATAGGTATTCTTCAAACCTTTCAAAGACCTACAAAATATGGCATTTAACATATTTTAAGAACTTAGACTTTTCTCAACAATGAGACTTGTCTGCTTCTGGCAGCATCAGTTACTTCAGAGAAGAGAAGTTGATGAGCATTGAAGAAACTTGATATAGAATTTGCCTTCAATGTGACAAGGCTAGCCATTTGGGCAAGAAACTGTTCTTGC
>LOJH01059636.1:2482-13719 GCA_001685095.1 Ellobius talpinus
ATTACATATAACAAAACAAGTATCAAACAAGAATTACAGTTACAATATTTATATGTACTTGATCTTTTATCATAACTAAGGAAAACTATAACTATCTATTCTTCAACTCCATAAAAGATCCCAGAAGGATATAATATTACCTAAGTACACAGAAAGTGCATTATAAGCAACTTCCAAAATTCTAGAATTGACAGACATCTTGCTGCCTGGACAGTCACCCAAAATTCTTTCATAGCATGGGAGCATCCAATTTTTAGCCTACTGGCTCATATTATCCAGCAGACTTTTTCATGAAGCAAGAAATTTCAAAGACAGTTTCACCTTTCTTGACAGTTTGTCAATAACTTTCTTCTGTGTCCTGCAGGATGTCTGGCAGACTCTTTCATGAAGCAGGAACCCTGAAGGACTGTCCCATGTCTCACCTTCTTTAGGCAGCTTCAGCAGTCATTTTTCTGGGCGTCCTTCAGGTCCAGTCAAGCAGTTCAGGCAAGAACAGTTTCTTGCCCAAATAGCTAACAAACTCCATAAGGAGCCACTTCAATGCCCATCATTCTCTTGAAGTATATTGGTGCTGCCAGGAGCAAATGCGTCTCATCATCATAAAAAGTCTTAAGCTCTTAAAACATTTCAAGTGTTATATTCTGAAAGTCTCTGAAAGATTTGAAGAATATCTATCTAAGTGAACTATATCTCTTTATATCTCGGAAACCTAAGTAGCATGAATATAAGCTTGACTATTATAGATGACTATCCATTAACCTGTATTTCTTAATTATACATTACATTTTTAAATGAGCTGCACAAGCACAATACCTTAATCAAGAGCAGAAGTATATATATATATATAAACTGATCTTAAATTTGTATCAATAAACCAAGATCAATACCAATGAAATCTCTATAGCATATTCAACTTTAAATATAAACAAACATTTATAAACAATATTTGGGAATTTGGATATAATTCTCTCCAAAATGCTTCCTGCTCTTGGTTGGGCAGAGTATTTTGGGTTTTTTTATTTTTTTTATTTTTATGGAGACCTTTCATGTGGTCTTGGGCCATCAAACCATTAGTCTGGAACAAATCCACAGGTTTTCATTCAACAAAAGAAGAACCTCTTTTCCAAAGCAACATAGTCTTAGACCCAAATTTTGAAGTCAGAATAACTTTAAAACATATATGCTGGTTTAGCTTAGCAGTCCATACAATGAAATGTCTCTCTGCAGTCAAAAAATTTAAAGAAAACACAATCATATACATAATCCAGACTATGTATGTTTATGAGGCTTATTTTTCATTACTCCTTTAATCTATAACTTTACTCTGTCTCTTTAAAGACTTTGTTTTATTTTTTAAATGATTTGTTTCTTTTTATAACTCTGTACTCTTTTTCTTCTCTCTCCCAAGCCTACACACATTTATCCAACACTGTGACCCATTTAGAGGTCTCTTCCATCTAGATTTATTTTTATTGCCTGCATATCTGTAATTATTTTGACCAGGAGCACTTTTCTTTTTTTAATGCTAAGCAGGCATGGCTAGGACTAACTCTATGGCCCTGCCTGTTGGCTCTGCCCAGTCCAACATGGCAGAAGCATGTTCATTGCATCTGAGAGCCATTCACATTGTTCCATTTTCAGGCACACAGCAGGTCTATGTTGCCATTTTGCAAGTTGTAAGACTCTGCTCACAATCCCCTTTCAAATACTCCATAGCCAAACCTCCCAAAAGAGTCAGAACAAGTTGTGCTGGTGAACCCGGAAGCTGCCATTTTAAAGAAACCATGCAGTTTTTAACTTCACCTCTCTTAAAGGAGCTGCGGTACCCCTGCTTGTCATGAGCCCATGGTGGGGTGAAATATTGATGGCTACCAAGAAACTGCCTAAACTCTGTTTATTTTGCACCTAGAATTCCTTCCCAAACTCTCTCATCTTTTATGTGGATATAATCAACCCAATCTGGCACTCCAATCTGGTGGCAAAGCTGCTTTAGGTCATTGGCTTAGCTCTATTTTGATAAGCAGCGGCCAAAATCTGCTTCTTTATTAACCAATAAAAGCAACACATATACAGAAGGACTTCACACACCAATGTGCTTGTTAAATGCTTCAGCCTCTTTGCAGCTCATATCCTATTTTCCTTGCCGGAAGACTTAGGCATTATTCATCTCTCTCTCTCTCTCTCTCTCTCTCTCTCTCTCTCTCTCTTCTCTCTCTTCTCTCTCTCCTCTCTCTCTCTCTCAGAAACTATGCTGCCTCCCAATATACACCTATCTCCACTTATCTCTGCCTGGTTTTAAAATTCTTCTTGTAGTTTTATTTTTTCTGTAAGAATTTTTCCAGAGAACTACTATCCTTTCTTCCTCTACATAACATTCCTGAGTGATCTCATACAAACCTCAAGCTCCAGCTGTGTTCTATGTGCTTCACAAATATTGACTTCCCAACTTTCCTTGAACTTCATACCTGACATTGGGTGCACTATAGTCCTATACACTTAAGACTGTCCTGTTCAGATCTCAGATTTTTCTCATTTTCCATGCCCTAATAAACAGAAATTCTTTGTGTCCTCTTGATCACATATGCATCTGGGAATATTGTTTCTTATCCATCTTCTTTGTCATGTGTACCCAGGCACCATCCTTTCAGTCTCTGCAATGGGCTTGTCATCCCTGCATGACTTTCCACCTTTGTTACTATCAAAGTACTAATATGGAATCTTATTACTTTTGCTTGGAATTGTTCTTAATGACTTCTCAAACCCCACAAAATCTTGTAAATCTCTTCTCTAATTTTTCATATTGCTACTGGGTAGGCTGTAGAAGAAGCATGCAGATTAGAAAGGGAAAGGGGAGATTAGTGAAAAACTGGACAATATTCTAGTCACTTTCCAAGCTACCATGTCATTTATGCTGTTGAATTTTACCAGAACTCTGTACCATTTTATTATACAGCACCTTCATTTCATTATTTATTTTATTGTTAAGTTGAACTAGTTGATTTCTGATGTTTGTAACTCAAGAAAGTCTTAATGATTATGACATAAAAATACTGAGTTAAAAAAAGAACTTTCAAATTTTGTTTCTTTGCTTTTCCCTGACTGTACTATCCACTATAGTTCCCAAAGACAACAAAACATATCTTTATACTTACATGTGTGTTTCAATTTTAGTCTTTTATGAATAGTTCTAATAGAGTATCGTGGGCTGGATAATGTATAATAAAGATTTATTTGTTATACTTCCGGAAGCTGGGAAATCCACAGTCAACAGGTTGGTGTTAACACAAAAGCACAGCTCTCACCTCAAAGGAAAATATTATTTATTCTGTAGCCAAATATGAGTGACAATGTCCCAGAAAGATAGCTTTAGGGTCTCCAAATGTTGTATAACAGCTTCATGAAGTTTTCATACTGATAGAAAAAAGAACAGCCAAAGATAATTTGGCTTTGTTCTTCAGTATATTCCGACTCTTCATAAGAAATTTTAGTCATTTAGTCTTGCTGGATATTTAACATAAATGCTGCCCCTACTCTCCTCTCTCACTTATGCTGGGGACTTCATTCCACACCGGCAATCTGTCAAGAGCCTTTATTGTGTCATGGCCAAAGGCAGAAAGGCTGGAAAGGGATGGAACAGAGGACAGGAGAAAAGAAGGACAGAACAAAAGGAAAATGGACAGGAGACTGAAAGTTTCCCTTCCTTTAAGAAAAGAACCCATTCCTAAGATGATGAATTTGTTTCTGCATTATCACATAACTCATTCGTGGTGTCAGGGCTCTTGTGACCTGTCCATTATTTTGACTGCTGCAATTGTTTCTTAACACTATACAAAGTCCTCTATCACATGCTCTTTCAGAAACACTAAAAATGGAGTCTCCCTGTGCTTATTGCCATTCATTTCCAAGCATGCTTCTTCCTCAGAAAATGATTCATCATTCCTCTTGGACTCCCTGGCTGCTGCTTCATATACCTGCGATTGTATTTCCACCCCTGCTATGTTCTCTCCTCTCAATCTCTAGTTTGCCCTATACTGGCTGTTATTCTTTTGAGAATATCCTCATTTGCCAGGCTGCTTTCTGACTCCTTTGTTATTATACATTCACTTCCTGGACTATCAGTCTCTTGATTACATCAGAGCACCTCCACCAAACCACAGCTATGTTTCAGGGTCTCCTCTTGACACAAGATCTCCTCCATATCTTATTTCATTTTCTGCTTTTCTTCAAAACAAAACCTAAAAGACTTGCTTACTACTGTTTCCTCAGCAGCCTCATTTTCCCTTCATTGATCAGCTTTTTCAGTCTGAGTTTTATTCCCCAAACTCTACTGGAATTGCTTAGCCAAAATGGCTAGCAACTTTCACTTTGCTGTGCTCTGTGACTATTTACTTTTGGGTCCCATTTCAGTATTTTCTCACTTCTCTTTCTTTCCAGGATCCTTTTCTACTCAACTATACATATTGAAACTGATCTATTTTTTGCATCCATGCAGCTATTTCCTCAGTCTTTCTAGCTTGTACAGTAGAAGACTTTTGTCAATACTGACTTCTTTTCCTCCACACATGGTCCCTCAGCAAAGCCTCTTGTCCCTCTTCACATATACTGTGAGCTGCTCACTACCTCATGCTCACAACCACTGCTTCAAAGCACTGCCCGTCATCATTGTCTATCTCCTGAACTGCAAATGTGCCTTTACTAGGTCCCAAACCTCTGCTTGGTTCCCTAATCTATTACTGGGGAAATGGAATAACCTTTTTAATATACAAAATGCATCATGCCATTCCCCTTTTCGAATCTGTTAAATACATTAAAATTGTATTCCAAATAGTATAAACTCTATTCTTTCTAAGTGTATGTATGTATAAAATACTCTAGCCACTTATAATGCTTTCCAAGCTGTGAACTTTATAATCCTACCTATTATTCTAATATCCTCAGGTCTGTAAACACGTTAACTTCTTTTCCACCTTAAGTATTTTGAACACATTATTTTTTTCTGCTTGGAGTTCTCCACAATTAGCACTTTTATCTTAGCTTTTTTTCATTGTTAATATCTCAGTGTAAATCCTTCCTCCCTGCTGGGGAATTTTCTAGTCACATAATATAAAGCAGTGGCCTCAAACAAACTAAAAGTCCCCTTCGTACGACAATGATTTCCTCATAGGAATTATTATAGTTGACTCTCTTTCTGTCACTTGTTATCTTTATCCTTTACCAGAGAGTAAGGACTTAAGGATGTTTTGTTTCTTTATTTTGGCAGCAATATATCCTGGCATATACTTTTATGACACATAGTGAATGTTTACTAAATGTTGAGGAATGGAAAATATTTGTCTTTTAATAAGCAAATATTCAGTACTTGTTAGTAGGTTGTATTATAATACCCTAGAACACAAAAAATTGTTTCAAATACAGGGCCATTAGGAAGTCACATGTGTGTGCCATCCTCTGAGTGCAGAATCTGAACCATAGGAGGGCTACATAAAGATGGAAAAACAAGTTTCAGTCCAACTGAGTGCAAATTATCAAACACTTCTCTAAAATAAGTGTTTGCTACTAGTGTTTTCCACATCTATTAAAATTTTGGAGGGTTGTCAAGGTATCTCAGTGGGTAAAAGATATTTGCTGTCCCTCCTGATGGACTGAGTTTCGTCCCTAGAACCCATATAGTGAAAAGAGAGAAGGGACTACTGAAAGAAGTTCTCTGACCTCCACACACGTGCCATGCGGATCTGTATGCACAAAAACAATAAATACAATCTAATAGAGAAAGTCGGCCATTATATATAAAACCTGCATGTTAAATTAGTTTATTGTAGTTTATCCCATAATTATTCATTTATCCGTCACATTTTTAATCAATAGTCAAACATATGAAAAGTAAAACAAATTACCTTTCAGGAAATTCATAGTTCAATAAGGTTAATAACCCTCAAAATTCAGGCTTAAACATTAATATACAATATTTTAAAAGCACTTTTGGTGTTTATAATATATAGCGGGAGGTGAGAATATCTTTAATGACTTACTTATTTTTAACCATGAAATTCTAATGGTAAGTTTTTTCTCTAAATGTGAATTATCTTTTAAAATTCCAGCTTGTTTTTATTTGCCAAACAGTAGGCAGAGCTGAATGTGAAATGTGAACTCTTATGCTATACCGATATTCTTTTCTTTGCTAGAATCCACTTGAGCCAAAATCATTTAAAGTAGGAGACCAGTTAGAATTCTCTTCCACTTAAAACACAAACTTGAAACTTGAAGGCAAAAAAGAAAATTAAGAAGGAACAGAAAGTATCCTTGTAGTTTCCCCTTTTCAAAGTAAGTGATATACTGTAAGATTGAAAAATTCCTTGTTCCTTGTGTATTCTCATTGCTTTCTATTTATAGCATTTGATATTTATGGCATCTGATTGCATGGAGAACTATATATCATAATGGCTTTTTATACAGAATGATCATATATTCTCAAATGCTGGTAGATAACTTAAATTCTATGTGACTATAATTCACATTTATTCCTACACCATTTTCTCATGATAAAATATAAATAGAACTTTTTAACAGCAATGGATGAAAACAGACATTTGAGCATTTATTTAAATAAGATATGGAACATTTCATCACTCCTTAAAGTTACATAGTCCCCTTTTGCCAATCTTTATTTTTTACATAGTAAACATTCTAATTGAGTGTGTATAGGAATAACTTGCCTATAAAGGAAGCCTAGTCTGTGTGTCTGTGTGTGTGTGCATGTGTGTGTGGTGTCTGGTTTCTTTCAGGAAACTCGTTTTTATTAGTTATCTTGCAGTACAGCACTATATCTTCTTTCTGTATTGTTGGGCAGTATTTCATTCCATAAAGAGATCTCAGTTGATAAATGCCTCATTGATAGGCATTTGACTTATTTTTGATTTAACATTTGTGTGCAAATACGAATGTGGACTTACATTTTCACTTCTCTTGAAAAAATCCTCAGTGAAGAGAACTCAGTCCTAGAATAGATTCATATTTTACTTGATAAGGAAAGACTCAAACTTCCATTCACACTGCAGCTACTTTACTACCATTTCAAACATGTCCTGGTAACTTATGAAAGCTCCTGTGGCTCTGCATTTCTTCCTCCACGCAATATTAGAACTTGGAACTTGAAGGGATTCTAAGGGCGTGTCTTCCACAGTGTCTAGTATTACAAATGAATTGGAAATACTCTTTCATAATGCCCATAGTACTTTTTAGATCTACAATTTCTATTTAATTATTTTATATAATTTCACTTTTCTTCTGAGGTTTGTGCACTTATTCACTCATTTTGATCGCCTTTGATCATGGACATCTACCTGTATCATTATCTCTTTTAAAGTACTTGCCTGATAATTTTATCATCTAGGCCAGCTTGGGATCTTTCATTGGCACCTTTGTCTTTTGACTAGGGGTTATACATTTTTGTTTCTTGGCATTTCTAGTACTTTTTAAATTGCATAGTAGATATTTTGAATGACACATTGTTGAGAATCTAAATTTTTGACTATTTTTTTCCTGAGAATTGTTGATTTGTATGTGAGCAGACAGTTAAATTACTAGCAATTTCCTTAAATATATGCAGGTTTAACTTTCGTTTTAATTTACACATTGTTATGTAAATTTTTACCCACAATTTTAAGGCTTAATTTTTACTTTCATCTTGGAATACTAATGGATTCAAGAATCTTAGTCTAATACTAGCTAGTTTATTGTCATTAGTAAAAGGGAAACTTTCTCTTGGCATGAAATTTTTGTACAGTGCTTTAAAAACACATCAAGAATTTATAAAATGTCAGTGTTACAATTGATAGGAATTCTTTTAAAATGGGATTAGTCAGATTCTTGTTTCAACATTGATTTTCTGGCTAGATTGGGTTATTAACTTTGCATTTCTATCTTGAGAGGAAGAAATAAAATACTAGTAATATGAGAATACTGGAACTTAGGAAATATGTAGACTATTGCTAGTTTGACCTAAATAAAGGTTTGATCAATATTTGGTGTATCTTAATAAATTCCTGGTGTTACAACTGAATAGTCTCCTGCCCCATCATTAATAAGATGACGTCCTCAATTTCCAGTCTGGCTATTTGGAGAGCAGTCTTTAAGTGGGTAGTAAAAGTTATGGCAGGCCATAATAGCAGAGTTTTCATCCAACAGTACTGAAATTCTTCAAAGATGAAGAAACACAGCTCATTGGTCTCGTGTGTCGCCTCCCCCACCCCCCTCTTCCCTTCTCCTTCTGCCT
Organism: Ellobius talpinus; assembly: GCA_001685095.1. Classification (NCBI taxonomy): domain Eukaryota; kingdom Metazoa; phylum Chordata; class Mammalia; order Rodentia; family Cricetidae; genus Ellobius; species Ellobius talpinus. The sequence continues at coordinate 10,755 of LOJH01059636.1, forward strand.
TCCTCTCCTCCTTTCTCTCTCCATCTCTTCTTGCAGTATGCAAGAGGAGAGACAATGTGAGGAGATCACTGAGAAAATGGCCTTCTGCAGGCCATGGAGAAGCCCTCAGTGTAAACTGAATTTACTAGCACATCTTTTCCATTCGTGTGTGTGTGCCTGTGAATGTGTGTGTGTGTGTGTGTGTGTGTGTGTGTGTGTGTGTGACATTTTAAGCATGGAAGTCAGAAAACAGCATGTAGGAACTGGTTCTTTCATTTTGCCATGTGGGTTCTGGGCATTGAAATCAAGACACCAGGCTTGGCAGCTTATTTCCTTACCTACTGAGCCTTCTGGCCAAATCTGTTCCTATTCTTCAAGCCACCCATGCTATGCTAGTTTTATCCGGAATTCTCAGCTATTCAATATACTGTTTTTAACTTTTTAATGATTTATTATTGAATTCATTATGTTAATAACTAAGATTGGCAAATTATTGCTATTCTAGACTCTGATTAAAAAAATCTCCAAAAACAAAAAAAATAAACCTTTTTTTTGTAAAAATAAAGTTAAATAATGCTGTTTTCATCCTTGGATTTTCTCTTTATTTACTTTTTAACCATTTGTGTTCACAAATTTAAGCAAAGTAGGTAGCTTTGGGATCATATCTGGAGGACCCAGCTCTCTAGATTTCTCATTTGAGGGACAAGACCAGTGATGTCACTCATGCTTGTCTCCTGAGGGGGCAGACGCCAGTGACGTCACTCAAGTGTGTCTCCTGGCGTGGGAAAACACCATTGCCATCAGACATCTACACCTTAGCTAGACATAGTAGTACTCCTTCATCATCACGGCTGCTTTTCACTTTTGTAAAAGTGAGCAGGAAGATTCATTTTCTGGTGCAGTTCCTAGAATCAGATAAAAGTGCAGAGAAGTAAAAGGAATGCCATCATATGAATCTATAACCTAATGCTGAAATAGACTTATATACAATTTTCCTTTTAGTTTTTGAGATTATAATTACCTCACTTTCCCCTTCCCTTTCCTCCCTGCAAGCCCTCTTGTATACCCCTCCTTGCTCTCTTTCAATTTAATGTCCTCATATTTAATTAATTATTATTACATTTATACATGTTGTGTGTATTAATATTGTTGTGTGGTAGTTTCCTTATTCAGTATTAAGTTGCACAGTGTAGCGCAATGCTGATTTAGGTTATTCTTTAGTCTGTGTTAGCAGTTTCTTGAAAAAGTGCAATGGAAAAAGGGCATTTTAACATAATAGAAAACAAATATTTCAAGGAATGTCCCCTCCTTTTATCTTTCAAATCCTGAGCCCTACTCACAACAAGCTAATTGAATTTATCACTGTGCCTGTCATATCATTTGCTATCATTTTAGAATGGGAGGACTCTGACAGCCTGAGTCTTCTGTGGATCTACTATCAGGGTTGGAAAACTTCATTCTTAAACCATAATGGACCTTCCAGAAATGTATGCCCAGTCCAAATATGAATGTTGGTGTGCATCATAAAAAGTAGATGCATTTACGAGTGGATTTTTACACGATTATATACATATATTATGCTATAGATTACTGTTGTTTGATCTTAGATTATGTACATAGTTTAGAATTATTACTTTATAGATAAGAAAGGAAGGAGTCCACGGGGATGACCCCAGCTAGAACCCTGGGCCGTGGAGGAAGGGTGCCTGAACTGGCCTTGTCCCATAGTCAGACAGATGACTCTCTTGAATATCACCATAGAATCTTCATTCGGCGACAGATGGAGACGGAGACAGAGACAGAGACCCACATCAGAGCACAGGACTGAGCTCCCAAGGTCCAGCTGAAGAGGGAAAGGAGGGAGAATATGAGCAAGGAAGTCAGGACCGCGAAGGATTGGTCTACCCACTGAGACAGTCTGCCTGAGATCACCAACTCCAGCTGGACTGGGAATGAATAAGCATGGGATCAAACCGGACCCTCTGAATGTGGTTGACAACTGGGGCAGACTGAGGGGTCAATGATAATGGCACTGGGATTTGTCTCTACTGCATGTACTGGCTTTTGGAGATCCTATTCTCTTTGGATGTATACCTTCCTAAGCCATGATGTAGTGGGGAGAGCCTTGGACTTTCCACAGGGCAGGGTGCCTTGCCCTCTCTTAGAACTGCAGCGGGGGGACAAGGAGTGGGAGGGAATTGGGAGGAGGGGAGGAAGTGGGAATTTTGATTGGTATTATGTAAAAAGTAATAAGAAAAAACAGAAAAAAAGAACAAAGAAAGGAAGGTTCCCAGCAGCTAACCACAGAGGTAAATCATCAAAGAAGTAGAAACATTAAAAAACTGAGTTTTGTATTACCCCTATGTAGAGTTCAGTTTTAAAAATGCTTCTTTAATAGCCATATCTCTAAGCATATCATGTCTCATGCATGTAGGAAAATAAGTAGACCTTCCTGTTAGCAAATGTTACATTTTACTGATACTTGAAAGAAAAAGGAACTAGCCTCTGAAAGTAAGAAATGAGACTGCATTTACAATGCAGATTAAATGCCAAAAACACCTCAAAGTTTCTCAGAGTCAGGACTAGAAAACGCTGTGCAAAGCATGCAGTCAAAGCCATCAGGAGAATGCCAAGGTAAAACTTAAAAATCTAATTAAAAATATTCGACAGTAGTGAGGCATTGCTAAGTATTCCATTCTAAGTTGAGTTTTAAAAAAATCTTTTAAACCCTACTTTAAATAGGTTTGTACATAATTTGCTGGATGTAAAATCATTGGATCTCCTGGGTGACATGCTGCCCTAGTTGTTAGCACGATGTGGTGAAGTCAGATGTTCAGTACCATGTATGTTCACATACGTTCATGGCCAATTGTCAGAAAGCATAAAGCATATATAGTTGAAACACAGTAGCAGCATCTTGAATGGGATTTGGGATACAAATCATCAACAATGTGGAAACACAGATGTTGTGGTGCTTTCTGTTTTT
>LOJH01059640.1:0-11236 GCA_001685095.1 Ellobius talpinus
GGAGGGAATTGGGAGGAGGGGAGGAGGTGAAAATTTTTTAATAATAATAATAAAAAAAATAAAAAATGGAAAAAAAGAAAGACATAATTTTTATGAGTTATGTGACCAGAGATTATTTTAACACTGTAAACTAGAAAGAAAAATATGTAGTTAGTAAGAATACATACTCTAAAGTCTGAATGTCATAGATGTGACTGTCTGAGTAATAATACAGTGTTTTCCTTTTGTAGTACACTATAGATTTTTTTAAATCATATTTCTTCTCATTTCGTAGTTCATTCTACACTAATATTTTAAGAAAGTTAACCTAAAATTACCTCAACCTGTCTTGATTTCAAGTATCCCTTTCTTTTGAAGCTTACTGTTTCCCTTTGATCCTTTGTAGATACTCTTTGAAAGAAAAAATCAGACAGTGTTACTCTAAAGCTCAGCAGTAAGTTTATAAGGAACAGCATTATGGAGCAGCAAGGACAAGCTTTATCTAACAAGGCCTTGATAGCCTTGCAGAGATGGATCTTTTCAGTGCTTCACATGAGAGTCTGCTCTGGGAAGAGTCCAACAGGGCAGAGGGACTTGATCTGCTCTACACTCATAAAAGCAGATTTTAAACTATTTATTTTATGTCAGCCAGTTGCAGGACAACCAAATCATGACAAAATGAAAGGACAAAAAAGAATAGCAAAAATATCCATTCTCCATACCCAAAACCACAGAAATTTGTCTTTCAGTAAGTTTAAGATAAATATTAAACTAAGATGAACAGTAAAAGACATAACAATGAAGTAGTAATTAAAGTCATTTAATATTTTTTCTAAGAAGATTGAAAGTTATGTAATACATTGTTTATAGAAGAACCAATTTTATATATTGTAAATCATGCTAAATGAACAGAAAGTTTTAACAAAATGTATTAAAATGCAATAACTCAATTAAAAATTGAACTGCCTCTAGTATTATCCCAGTGTAATGAAATCCATGTGAAAGATACTGGAAACAAGCAATCATCTAAACACAAAAATTGCTTATCAATGACTTCCTATCTTGCATGAACAGATTTTAATATTTAAACAGGCACACATTTTGCTCATCATTACATGGTGATCTCTTGCTAGACTTTCCATTCATGTCATTGTCATGATGAAAGTGAGATGACATGGAATCAAAAAGCAGCTATGAACTTAATAATTACAAAGCTCTATTTATTATGTGGCATGAATATGTTTAAAATGCATATGGAACACTAAGAACACTATCTCTAACATTTATGCATATTGCTACATTACAAACATCTTATATGTCTTCATATTTGATCAATACCTAGTATGTTTCTGTATCTCTATTTTTAAGTTTTTGATTAGTTTTATGTCAAACTAGATTCATTTAGGAAGAGGCAACCTAAATTGAGAAAATACCCCTAATAAGTTGTCCTATGAGCAAGCCTGTAGTGCATTTTCTTATTTTTTGATTGATGTGGGAGGGTCTTTGAATAATGATTCCCTGAGCAGATAGTTCTGTGTTGTGTAAGAAAACAGGATAAGGCATGGCGGGGGAGCCTACAAGCCCCACTCCTTCATAGCCACTGGATTGATTTCTACCTCAAGGTTATTGCCTTAAGTTCCTTCCCAGCCTTCAGCACCGATAGACTGTACCTTGGGTGTAGAAGTGAAGTAAACCCTTTCTCTTTGAGTTGTTTTTGATCATAATGTTTTAACAGGGGTTACTGGGTACCAGCCTCAGCACTCCCTCAGGATTCAGAACATGATGTCTACAAGTGAAACTGGCTAAGATATCTGAAGATAAATAAAATTAATCACCTCACAGAAGTCTTTCTATCATGTCTCACTCCTTTTTATATACTCTGTAATGCCTTCTTGATATTTTCCTTTCAATATTCCTCCCTGCTGTTCCTTGCTGGACCTCTTCACTGATCTTTTTTTATTCTACCCATCCCATTAAGTTTTCAGTTTATATACACAAACAGAGAGAGTTAGCAATTCCATAGGTGATAACAATAGTATCAAACATGCATTTTTGTAGGGCTAACAGAATGGATTAAAAAATTGGCAAGACAGGTGCCTTATGTCTGAGAAGGGGCATGGCTGATAAGCTAGCTCCCTGGTGATACCTGGAGGATAAGGGTAGAGATTGTCCTCCAGACTAAGGATCCTGCCACTGTGTCTGTTGGCACCCAGGTGAGAAGGAATTTGTTATTCTGGGGTTGGTTTAGCAAACAAAGGTTTTTTTTTCCTGTATATGTTGGGGGTAAAGGTAAAAACAGTTAATTTTCTAGACTAAGACCTTGTGCAAAATGAAAGGGGAAAATAAGTGAAAAATATTAATAACTTGTTAAAATAGAAAAAGACCAGTAGATTACACCTTCCTGAGTCTGCTGCTAGAGAAGTTAGGGCCACCCAGACCTGTTTATCAGTTAGAGCAGACATACTGTCTCTTCTGTTCAGGGCCTCCTGCTCAGAACTCCTTTCTTGCCAATAAATATTATCGTTATGGATAATTGTGGGGAACTGGCTTTCTTGTATATTTGACTAGGAGAATTAAGGTTTGACTGAGTGAATGCTTTCACACCAGGGATCCATGGGGTGATAGAAGGTATGTGGTTGCCACTACAGGAAGAGTCAGGTATAAAGAATAATTTACACACTGCTGGGATATTTTGGGATGAATCCTGTTATGTCATGATGTCATAAGATTTTTACCGAGTTGACAGTGACTATCCAAAAGACAAGTGTTCCCAAAACTCTTACTCTCCATCAGATCATACCACTGTTGCTGTCTAGTGATCTATTTTGATTTTTCCCTTGTTCATATTTTTATTTAGGCATTTATAAGCATAAGACTGTTTTGCAACAGATGTCCTGGTATTTTTGATCTTATAATCTTTCTACAACCTCTACCTCAATATTATCTGAGTCATGGATTGAAGGGCTGTGATGTAGATATATTTATTTTATTTGCTGGGCTCCCCAACATCTTGTGATTTCATCAGTGTGTCTAGATGTGGTTTTCTGTGATGGTCTCCATTTGCTGTGAAGAGAGCCATCTTTGACGGGAGATGATAGCTACACTTAGCTGTGGGTATAAATATAAATTTCATAAAGTAATTTGAAGTTATACCAGTCTGGCAAAGTTGTGGTAGTAGATTTTTTCCCAATATCTCTAATTTTGCCTTACTTCATAAAGCTGGCTAGATTTCCAGTACCAGGCATGATTTCCCTGTGTTTAATAGGCCTTAAGTACAACTATACAGCTGTTGGTTACCACCAACAAATAAGTTTCACATTGTGCACCTTTAGGGATATTTAGCTATGTTGTTCACTGGTGTCCAGTGTGAATAGTGGTATTGGTAGCTTTCATAGTATTTTCTGGAGTCATGGAATCTAGATCACAGGTAGGAGGTTTTCAGGTAAGATTCAGGGGAATAGTACAAGCTCCGAGTTTTAAGTGTGTCATGCTTTCAGAAAAAGGAGCTTACCTTTAACACCTGAGAGATATCCAAGAGTAACAGCCACAATCTACTGCTTTGGAACTCATTTGTACTATTCTGACCAACCATTCTAAAGGAGATATCTCATACTGGGTAATATAGTTTCCATTAGTAATAGGTTCTTATAGAAAACCACATTAAGGATTGTAAAATAAGACTCATTTGCCCAGTAATTCAGTAAAAAAATGAAAGAGGAGGAAGAAACTCATAAAACTAAAAACCTTCCATAGGGCTAAGGAAACAGTCAATTGATTGAAAATGCAGAATGGAAATGAACCATTGTCAGTGGTATTACTCACCAAGGATTAATGTCCAGATATAGAAAGAAAAGCATCAACAACATCAAAGAACAAAAAAAAACCAAAAACAAAAAAAAAAACCAAAACAAGATATGTCAAGGAAAGAAATAATCTAATGGGAAAAAAATGGGCTATGGATCTAAGTAGAGAGCTCTCAATAGAAAAATAAAGTGGCTAAGAAAATCCTCAAATAATTATCAGCATTTTTAACTATTTCAGAAATAATAATTGGACAAGTTTTATGATTTACTCTTAACCAAATGATAAAGCTAAGATAAAATTAAACAATGAAACAATTGACCAAAACCAAACAAACCTGACAGAAAATGTTGCAAGGTTGTAAGAAAAGGAGTATTCATTGTGAGTAGGAATGCAGTTTGTCACAGCCACTCTGGAAATTAGTATAAATACCCCCCAACACAAAGCTAAAAATGAATCTACCATGTGGCTCATCTATAACACTCCTTGGCATACACCCAAAGAACTTTACTGTATTGGCATTTTTATTTTAATAAATAAAGCTTGCTTGAGGATCAGAAAAATAAAACAGCCACACTGCCAAGCCTTACAGACAAGGCAGCAATGACACACACCTTTAATCCCAGTAGCCACATTAGCTTGCCATAGAAACCAGGGGGTAGTGGTGCACTCCCTTAAGCCCAGAACTAGAGAGGATTATGAGACAACAGGAGAAACAGCTCTCAGTTTCAGTCTCATTCTGAGATTCTTAGAGGCAGGATCACCATTTTCACACTGAGGTTGAGATAAGAGCCAGTGACTGGCTGCTTTGCTTTTCTTACAGAACCTAACCCAGCCACCAAATACTGGTCAGTCCTCACAAACATGGAATCTCTGCTTCTGCTTGCTGTACTCACATGTGTTATCTAGTTGTGTAGAACACAAGAATTTAAAGTCTTCACTGTGATACTAGGCCATTTCCTCAGTTTTGCCTTTGTGATGACAATAGTTTTCCATTTTTCAGTACAGACCATAATTGAGCAGAAAAATGTAAATCATGAAGATTTGGCGAGGCTTCATTCTGTGGCCTAGTCCATAATAGAGGTTTTGAATATCCTCTTGTAGAAGTAACTGACTTTCCTCTTGGTACCTTGAATTTGCCCCATCTTTTTTGTCACTGTCCCTCCCATCAGTCTATTCTTTTTATATTATACTTATTTCTTTCCCACATCCAGTATATTTCCTCTTCCCCTTTCAGAGGATCCATTCTACCTTTTAGTTCTATTTGTGTGTAAACTTGTTTCTATATTCTACATATGGCAAAGAATACATAGCGTTCGCCCCTGTGAATCTCACTTATGAGGCAGGAGTAGTGAGTAGTCAAGGTTGATATTAAGTTTGTCCTCGTTCTCAAACACCCTAGTGCTGGGCTTGCAAACATCTTTCTTTGTCCTGATCTCTATCCATGTGTGCATGTGTGTAATCAAAAATTAGTTACAAAAAACTTATATTTTTTTGAAAAAAGATCTAAAAAAGCATCAATTTTTATGGCATCTAGGAGAATTATCATTCTACAGTATCTGCTTTTATGTATTAAAGATGTGTTAGTCATTTTTATATCTTAAATATCCAGATACTATATTTGAGCCTGTTTTGCATATTGCTGTTATCTAAACAGTATGGCAACAACTGAACATATAATACATTAGTATTCATATGTTTAATTCATATGAATAGTGTCAAAGAGGTTAAATACTTCTCCACAGGTGAAAATATTACTAAGTGGCAAAACATGACCTTGAACCTATGCATTTTATTTCAAGCGCTGTGTATATTCAGTTATTTCAAACTGGCTGGTTATAAAGTCAATTGGATTTAACCTTCAATTTAGAAGTAATTAAAGTCAGTGATTCTTAAGGATTCTGAACACTCTAAGTATTCTAAATTGTTTGTGGGAGTTAGGTTAAGTGGATAGAAATGATGATTTACATAAAATATTCCTTTTTAATGAATCATTTTATTACATTTTAAGGGTTGAATGAATCCCAAAAAATTTCAGTTAACACTAATATGCACATTAAATTTAGTTAGTACATAGTTTGGGTCTGTGGAACTGACTAATTCTGATATTCAAGGGTCAAAGGTTTTATTTTTTATTTTATTTGTATTGTTGTTTAAAAATAAAATTATTTTAAAAGTTACTAGCTTTTAGTTGTTCAGATTTACAACAGAACTTTGTATTTGTTATTTTTTTATCTAGATTCCCTTTGAAAGTTATATTCTTAAAAATAAGTGTAAAGAAAAAGTGAAAATCAAAAGTTTAGAAACAGTGGACTCAATTTTTTCCATGCTTCATTTTATGTATAATTATGCTTGGAGAATATTTAATGTGATAAGTTAAAATAACTTACATAATGTTAAAGTTTCTTAAAATATTTTTTTTCTAAGTGACATTCTGAAATATTTTGGAAAATGATCTTAATTCTAGGATAAAATGTATGCCTAAAATTTTAATTTTCTTGATGACAGGAAACATTAAATCCATTTTATAGAACCTGTGGTATCTGCACTTAGAAGGACACAAAATTAATTTTTTATATTAATGACACCTTCATCCTCAAAGGTGAGTGACTATATATTTATTTATATTTATTTATTTATATTATTAATAATATATAATAATTATATATATATAATAATTAATAATTATTATTATTAATTTATATATATTTATATAAGATATTTGTATTTTTTATATTTTCCTGAATGAATTAATGTTTTCAATCATTATGTTTTGAAATTATCATTCTTTGATGTACCATACAACCATCCATGACTGAAGGTCACATAGCTGAAGGAAAAATTCTGAGCTTTGTGTAACACAAATCCAGTGTAGGAAATAATTTGTAAAAGTATAATTTAAAATTGACCACTGCTAGTTTTGTGAAATTTGCAGAATCCTTTATGAAATGGGGAAAGAATAATTAATATTCAAATAAGCTGTGATTGTAAGGAGCCCAACAGTGAATAAAAATAAAAAAGCAGAGAGCTTTTTGAAATGAAAAAACAAAACAAACCTAATATGAATAGATAACTTATCAATTATACGAATTCAAAGATAATAATTCTGCTTTTAATTTAATGAAAATCACATTTTAGAAAAGTTACAAAAGTTCACAACTGTTCTGCAAACTATTTTATTTCTATTAGAGTTATAGATTCTTTAAAAAGGAAAAAATGGTCCTGAGTAAAAACTACTTTATACAGATAGACATGAAGAGATGCCTCAGCTGTTAGAAATATTGGGGCTTCCCAACACCTACATTAGGCAACCCACAATCGTGTTAAACTCAAGTTGCATGGGATTTGGGAATATTTTCTGGCCTGTGAAATCATATATGCTTTCCAGATATGTATTACATATCTGTAACATACATAACCTTTGATAAAAGACAAACAAAATGGAAAAAATGGAAATATGGGGAAAATAGAAAATCTGTTGAAACAGAGATTCAAGAATTATTTAATAACCATGATAAGAATAAATTTGTTGTTAATGAGTTCATTAGGAATCCTTTTTAGTACACTACAATGTGTAATGACAGAAATGTTAGAATTAAACTGAATTTGGAAGGAGAGTGGTCAGGATATACATATCTTAGGCTGCTGCGCAGATTGTGATGGCAATCAACAGTACAACAGGCTTATTTACCATGGGAAAGGATCTATAAGGCCCTAACCACAGGACAAAAATGATTTTAGATGTGCGGGGACCATGAGATAGGAGACTGTGAAGATCGGTACAGTTTCAAATCATGCCATATTTCTAAATTCAGGAGAAAAGCAGCAAAAGGAAGATTGAAAAATAAGTAAACATCATTAAAGTAAGTAAGGAGTCTGATTCCAGGCTAAGAGCTAATGTGGAACGTTTTAGGACTACTGTAGGAGATAAAAGGTTTTCACTCAGCTGGCACATTTCATGGGTAATCCCCATCCCTATGCAGATATCTGCATAGGGTTGTCTTTAACATGACCTTAATTTGAGACTTTTCTCTAGTGTACCTTATGCGGACGCCATGTGCACAACGTGTAAGACACATGAAGAATCAGTGACTGGAGGATTTGTTTGTATCCTTTTTCTGTACAGTGCTTAAGGTGCATAGAATGGGAGGAGCCTTTCATTTAAGAGGATAATTTGGGGCAGATGGTCTTCCCAAATTACTGCAGTTTTAGCCATACACACCGCTCTCCTAGGAAGGAAATGGCATGTTGAAGGTGACTATTTTTCTGCTCGGGGTCTGTCTGACTTACACTTTGATAGTTAATAAGTTTTTAAATGGTGCTGTGATTTGGGCTTGAAGTTTAAATCAATCATCTTAGAAATTGGGAAACTGGTACTCTACAGCTCAGCTCTGTGAGAAGAGGATGAGAGCCCAGGATTGAAATAGCTATGGGATTTTCAAAGCTTGGCAGACTTGATGTTTCCTGATCTCAAGGCTGTGTCTTTGGAAGCATTCCCTTGAGGAATATACACCCAAAGCCTACAGTGTCACTGAGGGAGAAGTTTAAATCCAACACAAGCTAAAACTTCTTTAACTGCCAACTTTTGCTAGCTGAAAATATTATTTCCCACTCCACCAGGGGAGGCAATTTTAAATCATTTGAAACATTTTGGAATTGATTTTTTTATTAGGTCTTACAGGAGAATCGTAGACTTAATTATATCCATTTGAACTAAGTAAATACTATCATAAATGTTAAATAGTGTTATTTTAGGTCAGATGAGGAAAAGACAGAATTAAATTCATACGTGAAGAGTGTGAACGTTTATTTCTTTTCTTAATTATCTTTTCAGAACCAGGGAGTTTGTGCTGGCAAGAATAAAAGATCCACATTGTGAGTTAGCAATGACAATCTGCTGTGAAGAACTGTGTGCTTGCTACAAAAATGCTAGTGATAAAGCAGAAAATAAATATGTGAAATTTCTATGGTCTTGAAACTCAAAGGGTGTAAATGGATCAATAAAGATAGCACAGAAAGGAACATAGTGGAGATATTACAGGTTTTTAGCCTTCCATGACCCTGTGACATTCTAAAAAACACTGGCTTCAGAATGAATTATCTTGTGGTCTGTATTTAATGAAGGTGAAAAGGTATGCCAAAAAATTCATAACAGAATCCAAGTAAGTGGTATTTTTATGTGGACAATAAGGTCATTCTTTAATATTAATTTTGTTCTCTAATATATATCATCATTACTAATTAGCTACCATTAGAAAGATATTTCTTATTCTTTGAGGAGAAATTGTTGCAAGGACAGAGAGTTGCTTATTTATCTCAGCTTACTGATGCTTAACTTATTCTCTGACACTCAAGAATGATCAGTATATTAAAGTGAAACAAAACCATTCTTTGGTGTACTTTTTATAATAAATAATAAAAACACACTCTGCAGAACATAATTCTGTGATTTGCTTATATGATTGATATTAGTGATTGGTTTCTTAAGGCACCTATCATTTTTAGACTCTTTAAGATTCATGTTGTATTAGTTCTGAAATCAAATTTCATATGTAGATACGGAACCTATATGCCATATTCTGCATCATTCAGTTCACTGTTCCACAGATAAATGCTTTCTATGCAGTGTTAAATGTCCTCTCTCTCAAACACACACACACACATACACACACTTTTAAAATTATATTTCTATCAAATTAAATCATGTGAAACCAAATAGATGAAAATGTTGATACCAACAACTCCATTTTATCAAACAGAATAAATACATGCATAACATCAGTATATATAAAACATTGTTGCACAGTGATTATTACTATATTAGTAACTTGAAAATAAAAAGATCTATGAGTGTTCTGCATGATTTCTATAAAACAAGTGAACTAATGCAGTTTCAGTGTTAATATCTTTGTATTGTTAATTAAAGATAAAGGTATTTTCTACCAGAAGGAAAATCTAGAGTTTAAACAAAATTTTATATTTTATTATAAAACAAATTTGTACTTCACATCTGGATGTACTAATGTTTATGTCAGAATATTTATCCCCACTCCTAAGTGCAAAGCAGCATAGATAGATACACATTTTAAATAACAGTCTCAACATGGGTACCAACCTAATTGTTCCTCAGTAATTTCCTATCCCTGTCTACATTTGAAATAATAAATAAAATAGAAAAAGATAATCTCAAAATTGACATTTGCATTTGGGGTGGATTCTATCTGTCAAAACACTTATTTTCTATGTAAACTGTAAGAATACATCTTAAAATAATAACAGATCTGTGTCTCATTTCCTATTTGGAAAGCATACCAGGACAAATCTCAGATGAATGTCTTTTGTGCTTAATAAGATGAACCATGGGACAAATGGGAGTTGATTTTTCATCTTGGCAATGATACTGAAGAAGCATTCTTGTTTCTTCAAGCCAAAATATGAAGAATTCATTTGGCAAGATATATTCTTGGCTTTGACCTGCAGCCTTCTTGGAACAAAAGGCTCTGGCAAGAAAAGTTGAAGTGATGGCATGGTTGGCTCTTAAGAAAGGCAGACATTTGAGACAAACACCAAGGACCCTGAATCCTGGCTTCCACATCAAGAACAGGAGATATACTCATACAGAAGGCAGAATCTCTGACTCAATTGGCTGGTCCAGTCTGTCCAAATTTTTCTTCCTGATTTTTTTTGTTCTGTCCTGAATGTGGATTTAAAATGCTAGATTTTCCTATATTCATAGAAACTTGGACTAAGACCAATTTCTACCAAAAAAATAACTTACTAAAAATGTTTAGTTCATCTTAACTGAAGATAGATTTCACTGTTTACCTTTGAGCTAAATAGTATATTTATGCATAAATTCTATATTAGTTTATAGAAGTAAAATTAAGGTCTAACCTCTTATTTTGAGAGAGTAAATGTATTTTAATTTTTTAATTTAAGTTTAAATGTATTAACTAATAAGAATAAAGAGTCCACAGTGTAAGATAAGGACTGCAATATACTAGAAAGAACCATAAGTCTGTAGCAGAAAAATTATATTATGGAGTATAAGTAAATACAGGGAATTTCCATGACATTTAAATTCAAGGAATTTTATTAAAATTATATAAAAATAAATAAGTAAATAGATGAAAAAACAATGTGATTAGATAAATCTATGAATATGTGCCTATGCCTTGGTGGAAAACCTGAGAAGTTTTAAGCTTGAATGGTGCAAATTATTCTAATATTTAATAATGATTATGTTTTGCATGGATAACAAAATTACCTAATTAGTGGCCAGTTAACATTTGAAAAAAGCTATATCATAATTATTAACTTTTCATACAATATATACAAAAAATAACCAGTGGGTATAATATAGTACAGTTACAGAATAACAGCTAAATCCATAGCAAATACCTTTCTCTTCTCCTCAGTTAATTCTCACACATGTCGATACTCAACACACAGATAC
>LOJH01059641.1:0-10416 GCA_001685095.1 Ellobius talpinus
GGAGCACTCAGTGGCTGGGGAAGGAGGCCTAGGTCAGCATGGGTGTCACAATGTATGTAACAATAATAACAATTTATTTATTTATTTATTTATTTATTTGTTTGTTTGTTTGTTTGTTTTTTTGAGACAAGGTTTCTCTGTTTTGCTCTGGAGCCCGTCCCGGAACTTGCTCTGTAGACCAGGGTGGCCTTGAACTCACAGAGATCTGCCTGTCTCTGCTTCCCAAGTGCTGGGATTAAAGGAATGCGCCACCACGGCCCAGTGCAACTCCCAGCACCCTTGAGGTGTCTGAGCAATTCTCTGAAAGAGAGAGGGCTTCTAAAATCCGTTTCTTTCTATGATGAAGCAGAAAATGGCACTCAGAGTTTGGCATTTAACCGATCAAATTAAGAAATACATTCAAGCTTATGTACAGTGGGGTGGGGAATAATCGGTAAGTGGCCTGATCTTAGACATCAAGATTAGACAGATGTTCTACAGCAGTTACTAACTTGGCTGGGAATATGCTCTGGAAAACTAAGCATAGGTTCAAGATGTTGAAAGTGAAAGAGGCTGTGGTTGAATCTACTGATATGGAAAGGCATCCACTAGCAGAGGAAGACCGAGGACACTGCAGGTAGATCTGCTTATGTCTGAAGTGATTTGTTAAACTAGTTAGTGTTTGCTGGCAGGTGGCCTAGCGTCTGTGTGCTGGTTAATCTCTGCAACTACCCACAACTGACACATTTGAGTATAAGATAAAATGAAGACTATTCCATCCGCTTACGGAAAAGAACCGTTTTCCTGCCATACGGGATGCTCTCTCTGGTGACACCAGGCACAAAGGAAACAGCACATCGCTGTACTTCAACAAATACTGTCTATCATGTATAACCAATTCCATCTCACACAGTGTTTCATTTGGTTATGCTCAAACTTTCAACAAGGAGAATGCGAGTGAGATATCAATTTGCCTCAACGTATACAGATAGAAGCGGGCATTTGGTGTCATGCTGCTGATGTGAGCTGATGGTACTGCACATGCTCTCCCTGATAGATACTCCTTGAGAGGTTCTATGCAGTTTTCTGACTGGCCTCCTTGCTGTATTATCGATTGTGCAGTGATAAACCAAGGGAAGTATGACCATTTGCATATGCTAGCCATGGTGCTTGTATTTCCCAGGTCTCAATAACTATAGTCCGTCTTGCCATCTGTAATGAAGATATTCTTCACTGTCAGGAACAGGGGGCTGGACTACCTGCTTGATTGGTCACCAGTGAAAAACTGGATACTCTTATTTCTAGGCTTGATGCTTGACACGAGCTAGGTTTTGTCAACTTCCCACAAACCTAGAGTTATCTGGGAAGAGGCACCTCAATTGAGGAAATGCCTTCTGTCAGATGCCTGTAGGGAAGTCTGAGAGCATTTTCTTGATCAATGATCAGTATGGGAGGCACAGCCC
The DNA here is from genome assembly GCA_001685095.1 of Ellobius talpinus. Classification (NCBI taxonomy): domain Eukaryota; kingdom Metazoa; phylum Chordata; class Mammalia; order Rodentia; family Cricetidae; genus Ellobius; species Ellobius talpinus. The sequence goes on from LOJH01059641.1 coordinate 1,443, forward strand.
ACTGTGGGTGGTGCCACTTCTTGGCAGATGGTCCCGGGTTCTATAAGAAAGCATACTGGGAGAGTAGGAGGGGCACGCCAGGAAGTAGGACTCCTCCAACGCTTTTTCTCCAGGTTCTGCTTTGGGTTCCTGCCCTGACTTCCCTTCATGGAGGACTGTAAGCTATGAGGTATAAGAATTTTTCCTCCTGAGGTTGATTTTAGCCAGGTTTATCAAAACAGTAGAAATCCAGGACAACACGCCTGCTGTGGACTTGAAATTTGACAACCTAGAATGTTGTCATAGAAAGGGAGGTTCTCACCAGGTCGCACCCCTCTTTGGGGGTTTATATAATGACTGGTGGCAGGGAAGGGAGTAATCTCCAGTGGTCCAGCTACTGGTAAGGTGCCCATAATCCTGCAAACAAGCTTTGCCCATCCCCTATACACAACCCTAAGGAAAGCCAGTGAGTTACTACCACCCCCACCCCATCCCCACCAACAAGAAAGAAGGGAGGAAAAAGGAAAAAGAAAGTAGAAGAATATTAGTGGGGAAAGGAGATCAGTAGGAGGGAAACAGATGGTAAAAAGGGTGGATATAATAAAAATTCATTATATACATGTATGAAATGCCATGTAATAATGAAACCTATTGCTACATATGATTAATATAAGATGATATAAGCTTTACCAAGTCAGATATCTGGCTCACGACTCAGGCTGTCTTTACTGACCAAGTTATCTCCCTGGCTCATTACATAATATTATTTCAAATAGAAGACTATACATATAACTTTGCCATTTTACAGAGACTCAATCATTACCACAACCAACCACAGTGCTGGACTGTGACACACAGCTGTTCTGGCCACTAGTATCTGCTGTCTCCCTTGGTATCAAGGACAGTTGGTCAGTACGAGTCCAGGCTGTGGACTCCTGTACCATAAACTCCCACCCATAAGTCTTCCAGTCCTTTACTCTCTTACAGAGGAACCCCAGGGGCTCACTAACTTGCTTTTGAAGCCAGTGGTTCTCAGCTTGTGCGTTGTGATCCCTTTGGGGTTGCATATCAGACATTTACATTATGATTTCTAACAGTAGCAAAATTATGAAGTAGTAACAAAAATGATTGTATGGTTAGGGGTCACCACAGCTTGAGGAACTATATTCAAGGGTCACAGCATTAGGAAGGCCGAGAACCACTGCCTTAAGCTCTTCAAACCACAAGCAGGAAGATTATTGCCTACGAAGGCACACAGCTCAAAATGTCCTCGGTGCATACAAAGCAAAAGACAGTTTACAAACCTGAGCAGAAAGTGGAGGCAAAATTCTGAAGGGCGGTGTCCACCTCTTCCACACTGGACAGGGCTAGGAGCCGGGGAAGGAGGCCCTCGAGGGACTGTATAAACAGCCGGGCACTGTGCTGGTCAGCCTCCTGGTTCTTCAGCAGTTTAAGAGACAGAGCGGCCGTTCTCAGGGACCGATGGCCCATGTAGTCCCGAGGGGTCTGCTCTTCATCGGCCAGTGAACAGTTGTCCGACCCAATGTCCGACACGTCAGACCTACCTGAGTCCTTTTCTGCTGCCATGGAATATTGGTCACAGGAATCAAATTCTGTCCTCGACAGGTCTTGGTCATCTACACTGAAGTTGCTCTCACTATACCTAGATCCATAGGACCTTGTCCTACAGTCTACTGACAGGAAATTAGTGATGTCAGGGTAAGGGACTGTGTGACTTCTCTGAACTACATCGGGCTGGTCTATGGCCTCAGGTTCTGACACTTTGCTCATGGTCTCCTTGCCTTCCTGAATGGCTGGTGACTTGAGTCCATTCTTGTGGTCCTCTGGTGTTGTCTGGCCTAATTCTCCCTCCAAGGTAGTCTGGCCTGTGTCTGTGGTGACACTGATGCTGATGTCTGGGCTCCTCTCATTGCCTGACTCCCATGGCGTGTGCTCTGAAGACAGCACTCGGCGCTGCCAGCGGAAGTCAGCCTCATTAATCTCCATGGAGTCTCGGCTTGACTCAGCTCCGTCTCTCAGCTCTTCAAGGCGCAGAAGCAGCAGCTGTACTTGACTCTCATTCAAGCCCTTGCCCTGGCTGAGCTCATCTAGGGCCCCAAGCAAGGTGCAGACACAGGACACAGCAGCGTAGCAGGCTTCAATGCCACCTTTGATGCATGCTTCTGTCATGCCATCCATGATGCTACACAGTGTTCAAGACAGAAAATGGCACCCAGGCATGAAAGGTCAAGAAACACCCCCAAATATGCAAGAGTGTTTAGTCTGGTCAACTGCAGAGTATTCAAAAGAAATAGTCAAACTTGTCTAACATCAAGGGGTCTAGACAATAAAAGCCACAAATATGCTCAGGTAGAGAAAAACTCCAGGTAAATTTCCCCACCTAAAATCATAGCCTTCTTGGCTGACTAGCTTTTCTGGGTACAAATGAAAATTCCAGAAGGACATGTGTCATTTTATTCAAATAAAGACACTGCCAATTTTATTTTCAATTATGTTCAGACCTTCAAATAGGGCAGTTGCTGTTGCTAAGGTCATGAAGACTTTTCCATGTAAACATATTCTTACTAGCTGTATGCCAATATGATTATTACAAACCACAGAATATTGAGTTTTCTGTAGAGGCTACTGCAATAGAATCCTACAGATCATACTATAAATCAAAAAGTTCTTCCCTTAAATAATTCCAGGGGATAAGTTTTGTATGCTTCATGTGTAGATTCAGTTTTAATCCAATATTGAAATCTGGCAAGTTATGAGTAATATAAATTGAGATGTCTTATGTGGCTTGTGGGTAAATAATTAAATATACACATCTCACTTAATGTAGACTCATCAAAATTTCATCAATTTGTGGTTAAGGTGAAAAGTGTTCAGAGAAGTTGAACACTTCAAGATAGAAAATAACACCCAGACATGAAAGATCAAGACATTCCTCCAAATATATACAAGAGATATTAGCGTGGCCAACTGCACAGTATTCAAAAGAGAAAGTCTAATTTGCATAACACCAAGGTATCTAGACAATAAATGATACAAACACACTCCGGATGGGTAAAATTCTAAGTAAAGTTCTCCACTTAAAACCACACACCCTCAATCAATATTGACTGTTGGCCAATCTATATGGACCCAAAAGAAAAATGAACATACAGTTTGAGAAGATCCAAGTGAGATTTTCTTTTGGAAATAGATCTTTTCCTTGGCTCTGACTCAGTAGAGCTTGGTCCCGCCAAGTCATACAGACGCTGTGGGCTCCCGAGTATCTTTACAAAAACGGAGAACAGAAAAGTGAGTATCGCAAAAACCAAAACTCAAAAATCCACCAAGTTTTAAAGTAATGAGATCAAATAATGTGCACTTCTTTAGTGAAGGACACAAAACAGAAGGAAAGCTTGAGGATCTGAATCTCTGGTTTGGGATTTTATTTTTCAGATTTTGACCTATTTATACATATGCAAGGAGGTATTTTCAGGGTGATACCTGTGGTTGTCATATCATGTTTGAATGAGATATCATCCGTAGTCTTGGGCATTTAAATTCTTGGTCCCAGATGGTGGCACTGTTTAGGTAGGTTTGGAAGGAGTGGTCTTGACAGAGGAAGTATGTTACTGGGGGTGGATGTTGAGGTTGCAAAAGTGATGTCTCATCTCCAGTACCCCACTTCCTTCCTGCAGTTTGAGATGTCACCTATCAGCTATTCCCGACATTGTGACTTCTGTTTCCTGCCACAATCCCCCACCATGATGGACTCTTACTTCTGAAACTCTAAGTCCAAATAACTTTTTCTTTTGTAAGTTGTCCTGGTCATAGTGTTTTATCACAGCAATAGAAAAGTAACTAATACAGGACCCAAGTTAAACAGCAAATTCAGTTCACATACACCTTGTATTCTTAGCCTGAAGATAATGTTACACGATAGTTTTAAAACTTCGGTGCATGAGGGTTTTGTAGCATGGTATTTTCTACTTGTGGCATTGTGGCAGCACTGAAGACATGTCTGCACTTCAGGCTAATGAAGTCAAATGTATAATGTCATAAAATTAACTAAGGCTACAAAATGCTAGTAAGCTACAAAATAAAATGTGGCACACGGTTATAATTGTGGTTGCCACGCTGTATAATGGCTCTGCAGAACTTCACACTAAGTCGCTTAGCCAGCATCTCTCCAGCTTCCATCACCATAGCCTCTGGTGACCACCATTCTATTTTCTGCTTCTATGTGTTCAGGGTTTTTAGAATACATATATAAATGGGACCAAGTGCTACTTTCTGTACCTAACTTATTTCTCAGTATAATTCATCTATGTTGTTGCCAATGACACAACTTCTTTCTTAAGATAAATCATTATTCCATCAATACTATTTTGACTAGATTTAATTTATATCTTCTATTGGCCCTAGCCACTGCATGCTGTCATAGTACATTGGAAAAACTGGAAATGATGCTCCATGAAATGACCGTAAGTCAAGCAGGTCCTGCTTGTTAGGCGAGGAGCCACCAATTTCCCAGTTGCCATGTTCGTCCAGTGATTTTGTTACAGTTCTTTTGTTTTGCAGTTCCTTCTGAGAGAGCTGCAGAGATGGGGATGATATTTTGAGACTCTTTACTATTCTTTGGACTCATGTTTTTTTCCCTTTATTTTCAAATAAATACAGAAAATACAAGTAATAAAATATTCTCATTTTGCAGGGATGGGGTCAACAAGATGAGGCAACACGAATACTTCCACAGAAAGTTATTTGAGGATTATGGAGTTGGTTCATTAATTCATGAAACTTTTCTTTGGTATCTGGCATAGTCACGTGATTAGCTCCCAGGAGGACAGGTTTTGTTTGCAGGATGCCTTTCTTGGCACGCCTCTGACCCTTCGGCACAGGCGCAAAGGCACTGAGTGTGGGAAGAAAGCTGAGGTCCAGAAACAACAAAAAGTGGTTTCCTAGTTCTTTCTCCATGTTTAAGGAATCTGTGGTATATTCCCTGTTCACAGTGGTGACATCAGTTTGAAACTGTCATATTTAATCTCTCTACATATGGGAGTGACAATACACCACATAATCTGAAACTGTGATTCTGTTTGAGAAACCTGGCTGAGCAAAGACAGATTTCCAATATTTGGGAATGTTACAAGGGGCTATGCTGGCTGTTTGCGCTACAGATTTTTGTTTTGTTTAATTATGTCTGTGTGTCTGTGGATGAGTGCACATGAAGGGAAGGTGCCCACTGGATACAGAATTGGGCATCAGATTCAAACCCTACTGGAATTGGAGTTACAGGCAGCTGGGAACTGCTTGACATGAGTGCTGGGAACTGACCTCTGCCAGAAAAGTGTGGGCTCTTAACAATGGACCCATCTCTCTAGCCATAAGTTTAAGATCAACGAGTATTACACTCTACTCTGTCCTTTCCATGGTGGGAAAATTCATGTCCTTTATATGTATCACCAAGGCCACCATCGACTACCAAAGTTTCTCTTCTTCTTTATTGAGCTATCATGATCAATAGTTACCAAAAGACCCAGAATGCAAAGCTATCATTCATAGTACTGGAGTTTTCTAGAGTACTAATCTCATTGTCTGCTCTTCCAGCCAAGAGATATTTCTGAAAACAATTATTTATTTTAAAGTCTTCTGTTGTTGTTGTTGTTGTTAAAATGCAGATGTCACCACCTTGCCGTATGAGGCAGGGACAGCCCATCTATTACTCCTTCCCATTGGATGAGTCTGGGTTATAAGGCCCCCAGGATACCATGACTTAAGCATGGGCTTAAAAGCCCAGCATGGCTTTTTCTAACACTACTTTCTCTTTTACCCTTACTTTTCTCCTTTTTGCTATTTCAGATTTATTCTGCTTTGTTTTTCCAATCGTTAAGGTTGGAGAATTGGGATATTCATTTTAGGGTTTCTACTTTTAATACAGTAGTTGAAGATTTAAGAAGCCGGTACTCTGCAGGGGTTGCCTTCTCATGCGTGTTCACATATAACATTCTTGTCTTTGCTCAGTTTTAACTGATTTATATTTTTGCACATTTACAGAAAATGTCATTTAGAGGTTATATTAAGGAATGGTTAACAAAGTTGTGTAGAATGTAGATCCTACTGCTATGACCCTTTATTTTCAGAGTGAGGTATACAACTAAGTATGAGCAGGAATATTACTCAGAAATCATTGCATCTTCAGGGGACCTCTTCTGTCTTCCACTTTTTGTTGAAGGGGTGGGTGCATCTCTGAGGGATGGGGATTTAGTTTTTCTTCAATGTTGGGTAAGGGGTTCCGTGCATGCTCAGCATGTCCTGTAACACAAAGTTATACCAGTAGCCCAAGGGATAGGACTGTGAAGTCTCAGTTTCTCTTGAAAGCCCACCTTATCCTCTAACTCAACTTAGATAATGTATTTAAATGCCTAAATTTGACATGTATTGTTAATTGCTTCAGACCCTGAAGAAGAAGGGGACAGAGGGAGTAGACTTCTGAAAGATCACCAACAGTCAAAGGCCTTTGTATCTTCCTGTGGTATTGGGGACATACCTCAGAGGCCTGTGTATGCTAGGCAAAGACTCTACCACTGAGTTACAATCCTAGACACCCCTCCTCTTGCCCACCCCCACTACCCAGGGATAGAGACTGAATACATGGCCTTGTGTTTGCTAACCAAATACTGTACCACCAAACTACACCCCAGCTTTTAAAATCTCAAGATGGGCATAAGAGGTACAACATTTGTGGTTTGGTGTTCTATCTCTGGCCACTATGGACTTACAAAGTACATCTATAGGGTGGACCAAGGGAAGAAACTTACTTTTCCATATTTATTATCAGGCAAAAGATAGAACCAGAAAGAGAATGCATGATAAGAAGCACAATGTCCTGTATGTCTTTGACAACTACGTACATAGTGTCTATGGCACAGAGGCCCAAAGAAATAATGCACAAAAAGGCAAGCAAGCATCCTGGGTACCGAGTGGTTTTCTTTGTGTGCAAAACCCTGCGTATTTTGGTATCTAGGTAACCAATTTTCCAACTTGTCATTTTATTCCTATAAAGCAGAGGCATTATTTTCAGAATGACCTGGCTGGAATTCATCTGCTTGGTTTCCCAGGGCAGCACTGGTCTCACACATGACTTGGACGCATCTAATCTAGTGTTGCCTCTGAACAGTGCCCTTGGGAAGCACCTTGGGTTAAATGTGAGATGAAAATACACAAAAGTAATGTGTACAAAATATATGGGAGGTTACAAGGACTTCTTTCAATTCTCCTGTGAAGCAATCAACATGATGGACAGAGCATCAATTGTCAATGGGTGGGATGAAGTTAAGAGCAAGACTTGTGTTTAAAGAAACAAAACCATAGGGAGGGTTTTGGTGGCAAAGAGGCAACTGTACTTGGAACACCCGGGTTCACAGATGAACCTTGTTTCTCATAAACGTAGGATTTCAGACAAGTGAAATTGTCTAATTTTACAGATTAATTTCCCCTAGGGCCTGAACTTCTCCCTTTGAAAATCTGGCATAATAGTATTGATCGATGGGAGAGAAGTGTTGGGTAGGTCTCTGTTTTGCCATTGTGGTACAGTGTTATCACCTACAAAGCTCATGCTTGAGAAATGTTCAACTTAAATTATGAAAAATCATAAAACATATGCTTTTGATTTTGTGTTGGGGTATCGTGAGATGTCGGTTACCTATAGTGTGCAGGTTGGACATGTTTGGTCTAGCCTACTGTAAATGACCACTTATAAGAAATTAGGGAATGAACAGAAGCAGGAAGGTGTAAAGTAGAGCCAGTCAGGTGAGATTAAGTTGCATCTCAAAGAATGATAGGAAATGAGAAAATTGGTAGAAGGTTCTAGAAACAGTATAGTAATTCAGATGGTGAAGAAGTCAGCGAGGAGTGATTAGAGAGTTTGGGTCATGGTGAAATTGTCAATGGTGATCTCTAAAAGGAAGTCCAATAATATAACAGAATAAAAGCAGCCATGAAAAAACGTCAGAGCTGTCTGTTTGCAACCTCCATGTGGTTTGTGGTCATCTTCCTTATGGTAGCAACAAGTACATTATTTAATTTTGCTTGGTATTCTAGACTCATAAAGTACTTAGGCAAACTTCATTGCACTTCGAACATATAAACTTTGAATTTATGGTTTTCTTATCTTTATAGCATTGGAATATTCTAGAGTTAAGCAATTTGCCTGCTGTTGTCTGGCATGTGAGGGGCAGAGAAAGGGTCTGACTCTTATACTCAGGCTTGAGAATGGGTAGCTGACCCAGTGTCAGCCAAGGATCTTCAGGAAGTGTTTGCATTGCATTGTGAGTAGCATGTCTAGAAGTTAGCAATGGATAAGAAGAGCCCCTGGGTTTAGAATCAGGGGACCACATTTCCAAGTAAAATAAATCTCCCCCCCCCTCTCTTTTTCTCTCTCTCGTGCAGGGAAGCCCTTGACCTGAATGGTGACTTTAGGAAGAAGAACCTAGCCTTCTTGGCCAGTCCCGTTTCTTTTCTTCTTACCCCGAGGATCTGCCTACAGAGAGGAAGGCTATTCCCCCTCCTCAAAGCGTCAGGTTTAATAGAATAGGGGTCTGTCTGAAGACAGTGCTGGTGGAGAGGCCCTGTTGCCTAAATGGTAGCCAAGTAGACTAGTCAAAGTTATGCATTCCACATCAAACAAGTGGTGAGAGAATCTGAAAGCTGGGATTTTGGTGCCACCCCCTGGCACAATGGAGAGGAAAAGAAGCCACACTATTGGTCATGGTAAAGTTGATGCACAACTTATTGAAGCTATAATGAACATGATGTGTCTGGCAAAGAATAGAAAAGAGATAATGATTGGTTTTGTGTGCTCATGTGTTTTCTTGACTGTCTATTAAGTCTGGATTACTCAATTTCTAGAACTATTGAATCAGAACTCCTCATTATGGTAAGATCTTATGAAAATATTACCAAGAAGGAATTAAAATTTAATTCTTTGTTCTTTGGT
>LOJH01059648.1:0-10902 GCA_001685095.1 Ellobius talpinus
TATGCTTAGAACTCTTTTATTTAAACTAAAGGGAGTGGTGCCATAGGTATTCCTACAGCCACTAGCCTTTTAATTACCTGCCCACTTAGGCGTGGCCTCTTATACTATATATGCCGATGTAAAGCATGTGTCCATCCTCTTTTGCAGCTGCGGGATTTGGCTGATGTTCTCCGTTCGAGCAGAGGATTGTGATCTGTGAGTATACTCCTAAATAAATAACCTTTTATTATACTCAATTCTGATCTAGTGTGGTATTTCTTTTTAATGTCCTTCTTCAGTTAACTGATATGCTTAAGAATCAATGTATTTGTGAATAAAATGAGTATAATAATGATGACAACGTTGCAGGGCTGACATGAAATGATAGATAAGAGTCTAGAAATGTACATTATACTTGAATGGGAATTCAAAGAGTAGCAATCAAGGACTAAATTCCTTAAGAATCCATGCCAAGCTCACAAAAGTCAGTCTACAAACAAATAATGAAACATTCATAGAGTCCAGAAAGTATTTTCCATTTCCTTAGATGATGATACTATAAATTTAAATAGAACATGATATTTTTAAAGGGGAATGAGTGGTTGAGCGTAATAGGTACTTATTCTTCATGATAGATATTGAAAACAAATACCTAAGTTTGTGGTTTATTCAAAACAAAAGTGATGGGACTGGGAAGATGGTTCCAAGGTTAAGAGCCCTATTGTAACAGAGAACTTGGCTTTCAGACCCCATAAGGTAAATCACAATCACCTCTAACCCTCTAACTACAGTTTCAGGGAACTGACACCTTCTTCTGGCTTCCACAGGCGTCTGCAGGCATATGGTGCACATGCACTCACATCACACACACACACAAACACACACACACTAAATCAATCGATAAATCTTTAGTAAGAAGAGTGACATGAATTTTGAGGATTCTTTTCCAGGCTGTGAAAGTTTTTAGCTCACTTGAGAGATGTCTGAAGTGTTACTTATTATGGGAGAATTATCTAGCTTTTAGTCATGGTTCCCTGAAGAATCAAGAACAAGTAAAAACCTAAGAATAATTAGTTAACAACATTGCTGAAAACTGAAAATTGTGTTGATTGCCTTTCTGGAATGCTATGGATATTTAATTAGTCAGCAGAAAAATATTTGAGGAAGACTCACATTGAGACAGTAATTGAGAAATATAATTAGATGATCAAAATGTCAATTAAAAATTCCATTCATTGAAAGGGGTTCCAACTTGAATCGGCTCTCTTCCCAAAAGAGAACTGAGGATATTTGAACATAGATTGGTTACTGAAGACAGAGCACTGCAGAGCTCACATTTCACAGACTCCTGCATTATTCATATTACTAACAGTAAAATGATCAAAGCCCTGAACAACAAACACCAGACCCAGCTGCCACCTCAGAGGACTTTTCTATGGCTCACTTAATGGTCAAAAATAATACAGTATCACATTTTAAAGGTTTTGCAACAGTAAAGAAACATAGAACACCTAATGAGAGTTCTTTTTAGACTCACAATGAAAACAGAGTCTAACCTGTAAGATCCTAGCAGGAAACTGATCACATGCACAAAACATACTATTAAGGAAAATTCGATGGAAGCCCACAGTTAAGAAATGTAGACAAGGCTTGGGAAATACCAGGCTCAGTGATGCACAAAATACCTGCGGGCGTTGGAAAACTATTATACCAATCTTAGAGTTTCACTGGGAAGCTGTGCTGCCATCCACCTTGTAAGAAAAAGAACCACATGGAACAAGCAACTGTCCAAGCAGCATCACAGCATGGAAGAAATACTTGACTCAGCATCTCAGCTGGCTAGTTTCCAATCAACTTGGCACAAGCTATAGTCATCTGAGAGGAGGGAGCCACAACTAAGAAAATTTGCCTCTGTATGATCGAGCTATAGGTAAGCCTGTGGGGCAGTTTCTTAATTAGTGACTGATGGGGAGAGCCTAGTCCATTATGGGTGGTGCCATCCCTGGGCTAGTGGTTCTGGGTTCTTTAAGAGAGCAGGCTGAGCAAATCATGATCAACAAGCCAGCACCCTTCCATGGCCTCTGCATCAACCCTCTGCACCTACCCCTGCCTCCAGTTCCTGCCTTGCCTGATTTCCTGTTCTGACTTCCTTCAGTGATGAACTATTGAGGAATATTCCTTTACAATGTAAATTATGTTGTGATAGGTTTAATAAAGACTGATCAATAGCTGTACAGGATAAGGGTAGGCAGGAAAACCAGACTAAGCACACTGGGAAGAAGAAGGGCAGAGTGAGAGCAGTGGCCAGCAAGACACAGACAAGAAACAGGAGACACACGATGAAAAAGAGATAATGCCACATGGAAGAATGTAGATTGATATAAATTGGTTAATTCAAGTTGTAATAACTAGTTAGTAATAAGCCTGAGCTATTGACTAAGTATTTATAATTAATATTGAGTTTCCATGGTGGTTATTTGGGAAGTGGTGGGCAGGGGTGAAAAGTCCACCTACAGACTATGATGTGGAAGTGGAAGTCAAATAAACCCTTTCCTCCACAAATTCTCTTCAGCATGATGGTCACAGCAATAGTAATCTTAACTACAACAAAAACTGGTACTGGAACAGGGTACTGTTAGTACAGAACAGAACATGTGATTTGGGGAGGATAGTGGAAGGACATTGGAACATTTGGCTGGAAAACTATTGAGTGTTCCAATCTTGGTCAGCTCTTCTTGGGGAGGGTGAAAGACAGAAATGTTAAGAGAAATACAGAGGATGGAGGCCTAGCTTATAAAGTTCCAGAAGGAAGTTTGACCGTCACTTAAAGACTCTTTCAGGGGTATTCATTATTTTGGGTTGATAATCTATAGTTTTGGTTAGCTGAAGCTGAAGAATCAGCTTGTGATCAGCAAGATACAAAAAAAAACCCACTAAAGTAAAACACCTTGCTTTACTGAGAAAAAATATGCTGTTCGGAAGGAGCTAAGGAATTAACAGTGATTAAAAAGAGACCAGTATCATTAAGGTGAAATCTTCTGTGAAGTGTTTCCTCTGGGTCAGAACATAGATGCTGTTCCAGAGGTGGCCAAGTTTGCACCCTGTGCTGGCTGCCTGACTTGGTCATGTGTAAGCATCTCCTAGGTGTACTGGATTTGAAAAGCAGATAAAGCTTAGCTCCATGAAAAGAGCCCAGAAGAGGTTATTACTGAATTTGTAGCCCAGTTCCAGCTGAGACCCCCAACATTCTGGAGATTCCAGTACTATGAAATGACCAAAGACAGCAACAATTATGCAGTAGAGCCAGAAGGAGCCTAGGAGGCAAGCTGTGTGTGCTGCAGAGATCAGAACCAGAGAAGTGACCCAAACCCTTTGGAGGAATCCAAAAGATCACAAATGAATTCCAAATATTGAACATTGAGTTACTTACACTGTTGGAATTTGGTTTTGCTTTAATCTGATTGCAAGTGTGCCCTGGTTCTTCCTTCTTGAAGTAAGAAAGTATTCAACTTAAATTTGATTTTACATTAGTACACATTGAGTTTGAACTCTTCAAAGAGATTTTGGATTTTTAAGGAAACTAAATTTTTAATTTGTTTGAATTTGTAAGGACAGTAGGACTTTTAAAGTTGTTTTTGTTTTATATTGTGATATTAATATTAACATGCCATCTTGGGGATAAATGAAAAAGGAAATATTCTTCTTGAGAGTAGTGTGTTTGTGTGTTGACAAAGGGTTAGTTGTGCTGGCTAGTTTTCTGTCAACTTAACACAAGCTATAGTTATCTGAGAGGCAGAAGCCTCAACTAAGAAAATGTGTCTATAAGATTTGGCTATAGGCAAACTTGCAGAGTATTTTATTAGTTAATGATTGAATTGGGAGGACCTGGCCAATCGTGGGTGGGTGATGCCACCCCTGGGCTGATGGTCCTGGCTGATGGGTTCTGTAAAAAAGAAGGCTGGGCAAGTCATGAGGAGCAAGTTAGTAAGCTGCATTCTTTCATGGCCTCTGCATAACTCCTGCCTCCAGGATCCTGCCCTGTTTGAGTTCTTACCTTCATTGCATTTGAACTGTTATATGGAACTGTGAGTGTAATAAACCCTATTCTCCCCAAGTTGTTTTTGGCCATGGTGTTTAATCACAGCAAGAGCAGCCCAAACTAACTACCCTGCCTCATCAGACAACCTTCTCCTTCTCCCTAAGTTCAGGTACAAGGCAGAACACAAAGTCCCTGGAAATCAGAAAGAAAAAAAAAGCAAAAGTACCAATAAATCAAATGAATTCATTCTTTGGAGACCATCCTGTGTAGGTTTATTTATTTCATATTTTAAAGTAGATGTAATAAAGATGTGAAAATCTCCCCGCAGTCCTGAAATGGAGGAAGGATAATCGCATGAGATGTGTTGGGAGTGCTTGAGCACTGAAATGGCTGTTGTGGCCTCAGCCACACAATGAATCCTGTTTCCTCTGATAATTAGCTCTCTGAACTTGGATAAATTATTTAATCGCTCACAGTTTGGATTTTCAATTGGAAAACTATTTCCAGTGTTTAGAGTTTCGAGAAATGAGTGAGACAACTTATGGTAAGCACTATTATATGGCCTACCCCACATAGATGCTTTGTAACACAAATACTTTCTTGTTGTTTTCATAAGCTTAGTATTTGTGAACTTTCTGCTGAGCCTAAATCCAAAATGATTTCTGAAATTTTACATAAACTTGCTTTTACTTATCAATAGTAGGGATCTACCTACTAATCTCATCTTATAAGTGCTAGGCACTTGCTCTTCCACTGAACGATATACACAACCCACTTTTTGTTCATTTTTTAATTCTAAAACAGAGTCTCACAAAATTGCCAAAGCAATCCTTAAACTGCAAGTCCCTTACCTTAGCCTTTCCAAGTAATTTCACGTATATATCATCAGGCTCAGTTAACTTCCTAATTTTTAAATTAGCTGATCCCCATGGCACCACCATTGTCCATCCTCCCTTTTAATGAGAACATCCCCTGAAAGTCATCTGAAATAGTGCTCCATGAAGGACTAGATTTCCTAGCCTCTGCGATGTGTGAGTGTATCCACCAGCCTGGAATTCACCTTGACATTGCACTATGGGCAGAAGTAATGCATGCAATGCCTAGGTAATTCTCTTCCAGACGATCTCCTCATCTTTTACTTCCTATTTTAAATCTAACTATCTAAAATTCCATTCATTAACATGATAGAATTAAAATATCTTTGATTATAAAGGTGGGCTGCTCCAAAGGAGTAACAACCAAAGAACCACTCATTGGTAGAGATTTCTATATCCATGGGAGACCCCACCCAGCACTGCAGGCTTATTAGAGACACAAATCAGTCTTCCATGTGGATCAAAGTTTCTGACTCATAATGATAAATACATAACAATGTAAATGTATAATAAGACAAAAAACATATGTATGTATACTTACATTTATATGGAGAGAAGTGTAACTTGGATGCTTCCCACACACACACGCAAAATACTTCATTCATTGAAATCTTAATCCCAGTTTTCTTGTTTTAGGGGGTACATCTCCTTTGTACCTCATGATTAGGGCATGAGAGTGCAGTTTAATGAATAATGGCATTAGTGTCCCTGTAAAACAGAACTCAAAAAGCTGCCCTGACTTGTACACCATGCTAAGTTGGTAGAGAAAAAGACTGTCAATGACCTAAGAGGATGTCCTTCTGCAGACACAATCATCTGTTTGCCCCTTGATTGAACCTCTCAGCCTTCAGCCTACAGAACTACAGGTAATATGTTTCTGTTGTTTCTAAGCTACCAAGCATCGCACTAAGACATGTGCCTATATGTGTGCATTTAGACATAAATACTTACATATTGGTGGTAAAAAAGAGGTTGTCAAGATAGAGCCAAATAGGTTCAGAGAGAACAGAATCTGGCACAAACTCCTGGATACTACCAAAATTTAATAATATAACTTCTGGGTTAATAATTGAAATATAATAATAGTAATAACCTTTACAGAAAGTTATATATTATATCTATATATATAGACATTTTTATAGATATGTATGTTTCTGGCCATCCCTCCAAGAACTCTACCTTCCAGGAGGTATTATGTTTGGAAATGAAGAAGTTATAATTTCTCTATGTGGAGTCTATAATTCACAGAGGATGGATAAACCCTGCCCCCCAGTAGCAAATCTTTGCAGTCCTCTGCCATCTCCCTCTGTTTTGACCTCTACGATCTTCAAAGAAGGGAAGTTTGGGATTATCTTTAAAACACAAGGCTCTGTGATCCATCTCCAGAGGATTTCCTGTGTCTGAGTGGTTTGAACAGTGCCAGGATTATTTCTTAAGGATGGAGCAGAAGGGAAATTGTTCAGCATCATAGGCGCCAACAGACACTCAAGAAATACCCTTGATGTTCTCCAAGCACCATTTATTTAATTTCCTTTGCATCCTGCAATGGTCTTTCAAAATCTTAAGTCCTATAATTACAGAAACTGGAATATAAAGATACCAAGAAAAAAATCAAGAATTACAAAAACATGTATTCAAGATGACAGAGTTACCAGGTAGCAAGGCCAGAACTGAAATATAGGTGTGATTAGCATGAAAGCTCAGACTTTTGTTCATTTAAGTTAACAAATGTTTTTAAAATAACATCTACCTTCATGTATACGATAAGAAAGTACTATATTAACATATATCAAGGCATAGTTTAATAAAGAAAATATTAAGTGCTTGGTGATATCTTTTGCTGTTGAATATTAGTGCTGGTATTATTACTTTGACCGTAGCCCACACTTAGATAGTAAAATATTATAAACATTGCTAAGTGTACCATGATGTCTAGCAATAGAGAACAGGCTTTGGATCCTGACATTTCTTGGGCCTCACTGACTTTTTGCGATTTGTTTAATTCACCAGTAATGGGTGGGAATACAAGCTGTTTATTAAAAGTACATGTTTATGTCTGTATCAGATCCATCCAGAGAGAAAATATGAAGCTCCTTTGTTTACAAGAAAAGCTAGCTGAAAAGATACCCTTCTTATTAGATGGGGTCTTACCCATCTAATTACCACTGACATTAGTATCCATTTCATAATTTAAACAAATCTAAAGGTAATAAGCAATATTTTCAAACCACAACAACAAAAAACTAGAGAAGGTAAAAATATATTTATAATAATAAAGATTAAATTAAAAAATAGATTCAAAGAATAAAAAGTTTAATTGAATCATTGAAAACTATAACTAATCAAGAAAAACCTGGAGAAAAGATATTAGTGATATAAAGTGTTATGACCAAAACCATAGGAGAGTGAGAACATCAATATAAAGAGAGCCCTAGAAATACTTTTAAGTGAAAATAAAGTGAATAAAATATTGAAAATATACAACATCCAGTAAGGTATTATAAAGCAGGTGAATAAGAGCCAAAGGATTTTACGACAATATATAAGTCAGTGGGCCTCTAAGCCCTAAGCACAGTTCTCCACAGGGAAGTTATCTGAGCTCCAAAGATGAACATTCACATTGAATAAACTGTGCCTGTACGTCAGTTACTCGCTTGTTCACATCAGTATCACAGTGGTGCACCCAGACTAATTTCACCTTACACTCAACCCATCACTAAGTCTGCATGCCAATCAGACTGAATGCATGAATTCAAGGAAAAGATGCTAACTGGTAGTCCCCCTGCCTTATGCCTGACATCTCACACAACCCCCATCTACCTGCTATTGTTAGGGTAACCCTGCAGAGTAAAGCAGGTTTGTATATAGCCTGGCATCTTGACAATTTTTGTAAGAGATTCCCTCATACAGTGGCATCTTTTTCTTCAGAAGCATAAGGTTGAACAATATGGAATTGTCAAAGATGATTGAACATCAATAATTTGTAACAGTTAATATTTAATCATTCTGAAAGCAATCACAGAACTAAAACTAAAGAATTCACTGCAAATACTGAAACACACCCAAGCAGCCTTCTGAAGGCCAACACAACTCTGGGTATATTTAGAACTTGAAGATTCTGGAAAAGACCCTGAAAGTTAAATTTCATTCAATACAGACCACACATTTCAGTAGCTACTTTTTCTATGTGTCTGGGAGTACTTTTCTTACGGGATTATAGCCTGTATTCATAGGGACTTGGAGTAAAAAAGAGCACCAGTACATCTAATTTGCATCTACAGCATCCAACTGAAATGCAAGGCAGATAACACAAGTGCCCGGAAATTATAAGCAAGCTCTTTGAAAGACTCCCCCAAATCCACTGAACACCTCTCTCTCCATATCGATGATCAAATGCAGGACTTGAGCATGCTAGATAATCATACTGCCACTGAGATACACTTTCAACCCTTTTGTTTTTAAGATGGGGGTCTTAACATGCAACCCAAGCTGGCTTCAAATTCAAGATGGTTCTGTCTCAACCTGCAGAGCACCTGGGGTTATAGGAATGAGTTTATCATGCCTGAAAATAATTTGCATTTTTAAGAGCATAGATTAAAACAGTTATCCTTCAAGAAAATGGCACCTTTTCTCACCATGTGAAGTAAATGTCATTGATACCCAAATTCAGCATTTTAAGTTGGATCCTTTACAACAGTAAAAGTCTCAAATTACAGCCAACTTTACTGGGTGGCTTGGCACATGCCTGTAGTCTTAGCACTCAAGAGATGGAGGCAGGAAAATCATCCTCAGTGACCATACTCAGTGAAATAACAAGCTCAAGTCCAGCCTGGGATACATTGGACTCTGCATGCACACACACACACACACACACACACACACACACACACATCCCTGATGTATTGTCTGTGAGTGTCTCTGTGCATGGATGTGAAAGAGTGCAGTAAAGAAACAGGTCAATGCAAGGGTGAAGAAACCTGAAGAATCCCTGCAGACCAAAGTGTCCTTGATAAGCCGTGGTTCTCACAAGCTGTCTTTGAATGCAAGTCTCTCCTCTATCTCTCCTCAGGCCCCCCGGTTCTTGAATAAAATTTAAGTAGTCATATATACTACAAAGGCATCATACAGAGGAAACAGTAGCAAGACGATGAAGTACACCCAGAGCACAAGCAACCATCAGAACACAAAGCCCTCTACCCTCAACCCCCTTCACTCTTAAGAATCCACAAGGATCTTGGGGACTTTGAGCTAAGGATGAAGTTCATCTTTACCCATCAGACATTATGTGGCATCTGAATGTTCTCCCGTTAAGTCATTTGTTTCTATGTTCTGCTGATTCAAAATATTTTATGACAACTTAAAGAGGTCGAATTTAGACAAATAAATAGAATAAACTTTATTTCCTGGCAGGGAACCTAAACATGCTAATTTTCATACAACTTTTTTTAAGTCAGTTCTCGAAATTTGTAACATGAGGGCCTGTTTGGGGTTTCTGTCCCACCCAGTACCCCACAGCTGGCATGTACCAAAGAAAAATTCTAACCAATAGCTCTAACCAAGAATCAAAACATTGAAAAAACGTATCTTCTTATAAACTTAGATTTCAAAAACATTTTTTTCTTGAAGCAAGACCCTCTCAATGCATTAGGGAGAACTCAGAACCCAGGAAACTTTGGGAACACAGATGTTAATCTCTCAGGAAAAGTTCAAGTGTGAAAGTCTAAGCACACCAGCCCAGAGATAGATCCTGAAGGATTTACAATAAGATCAATGAGGACTTTTCTCATTTTCCCCTTTGCATCTTTATTTTGTTCTTTTTTGACTTTCATGTGTGTGTGCGTGTATGTGTGTGCGAGCACACATGCACGTGCTTACATGTTTATGTATGCTCATTGTGTGGCACAAGTCTGTATACATGCATGTGGAGGCCTGAGGGTGATGTCAGGAATCTTCTTCAATTATTCTTTCACCTCATTCATTGAAGCAAGGTCTCTCAATCAAACCCAAAACTCACCAGCATGGTTAATCTTGCTACCAGCTTGCTCTAGGGATATCATGTCTTTGTTTTCTACATCTGGAACTAGAGTCAGGTTGTGGTGTTCTAGATTCATTCTATTGCTAGGGCAAATATGATTACAGGTCCATCACTGATTGAACTCAGGGCAAGAGTTCAATCAAAAACTTGAAGGCAGGCCTGCTTGCTATTTCATATAGCATTACCTCCAACAAAGGAATTCACAACAAAAGAGGTATGCCAGAAACTATGGAAGATGCTGCTTACTAGCTGGTACTCAAGTCAGATTAAACTCAACTAGTTATTTTATATAATCAGGAACACCTGCCTAGGGATGCAGGGGTACTGGGTCCTCCTACATCAATTAGCAACCAAGGTAATCCCCACAGATAAGCCAACAAAACAAACCAAATTAGGCAATTCCTCAGCTGAGACTCTCCTTTCAGATGACTACATCATCTGAAAGACTACATCAGACTGACAACTAATCATTAATAAGAGCACATGAGTCTTGGGAATCCAAACTCTGATTGTCATGCTTGTATGTCAAGCATCTAA
Organism: Ellobius talpinus; assembly: GCA_001685095.1. NCBI lineage: Eukaryota > Metazoa > Chordata > Mammalia > Rodentia > Cricetidae > Ellobius > Ellobius talpinus. The sequence continues at coordinate 10,466 of LOJH01059648.1, forward strand.
ACACTGAGAAATCTTGCCAAACCCCTCTTTTTCTTTTGCAAATCTTGGTCATTTTGATGGCTTTGTATCAAATCATTGAATATTTTTAACTTGACATTCATCAATATGTTTGTGATATGGTCTTTAAGAGTCATAATTTCCATATCTGCCTTTCTCAGATACACTGAAGGAGTCTTCATGCTCTGCCAAGTTACATACCCGTAGAGCACATTGTTATATGAATAAAAATGCAAACACTGACAGAGTACAAGATCCAGGACAAATTTACCTATATGTTAAGAATAGAATCTCTTTATACATGGACAGGCCATGGGAAAATGAAGAGGGTACATTGTTGTAGGAGGCCGCTTGTTTGTTCCCAGCCGCTCAGGCCCAAAATGACTACACAGAAACTGTATTAATTAAATCACTGCTTGGCCTATTAGCTCTAGATTCTT
>LOJH01059649.1:0-11235 GCA_001685095.1 Ellobius talpinus
GACAGGGTTTCTCTATGTAACAGTCCTGGCTGTCCTGGAACTCACTCTGTAGATCAGGGTGACCTTAAACTAACAGAGATCCATCTGCCTCTGCCTCCCAAGTGCTGGGATTAAAGGCATATGCCACACTACCACCTGGCTCTCTCTCTCTCGCTCTCTCTCTCTCAAGACAGAGTGTTGTCTATCCTAGATGGCCTTGAACTCTTTACATAGTCAAGGATGACCCTGAACTAATGACCCTCCTGTCTTCACCTCCCCAGTGCTGAAGTTACAGGCTAATAGTTACCACTATTCTTGGTTCATGAGGTGGTGGACATGGAACCCAGAACCTCATACATGCTGGGAAATCCCTGTAACAACTGAATTACAGTACTGAACACTCTGTAGACAAAGTATAAAACAGTAATTAGAACTAGATAAAAGTATATGAATTTCGTCAACCTTGACAAAATAAGGTATATGCTGCTTAATATTTAAAAAGAGGAGAGATAAAAGAAGGGGTAGGAGGTTAGTATCTTTCTTTTACAAAGATGGAGGTCATTTGATTCAAAGTTCAAAGAAGCAGAGATTTGGGGCTGGAGAGATGACTCATCAATTAAAAGCACTTGTTGCTCTTTCACAGGACCTGGGTTTGGATCCCAGCACAACAGCTATCAACTGTCTAAAACTTTAGTTTTAGGGGATCCAAAGCCCTCTTCTGGCTTCCATGGGCATTAGTCACAGACATGGTGTACATACATGCCTGCCTACATGCACACAAATCACTTGCATACATAAGATAAAAATAAGTCTTCAGAAGAGGAGGTGGCAATGGCAATTCATATTAGGTCTCCCTTATCCAAAGGTTCAAACTCCAACATTTTTTGAGTTCTAATCTTACTTTTGAATTAGAGATAGTCAACCAATGACATTTGTGTAGTATTTCCAATCTGAAAAACTATGAAATCTGAAAAACTTTGAATAAGCGATCCTTAACCTGTGCATTCACAGAGGTAAAACAAAAGCAGATCTAGTTGCAGAGTAGGAAAGAACTAAACTAATCTGCTAGTCTTATAATTATTTGGAAAAGTCATTACTAAAATTTCAAAAGGAAAAAAAGACCAGGTTAAAAATTTCCCTATCTATTTGTCCTTTCTAGTATGCCAGCATTCCTAAAAAGGAAGCCTTCCATGTTTCCTTGACCATAGCATGTAACCTAACTCCAATGCTACACAGAGTGATGAAGGAATTTCTCTTATGGCAACTGCTCAGACATGCACACCTTCCAACAACTTTGTTATTCAATCCTGGCAGAATGGTCAGAACATCAACACTGAAGAAATAAAACCAGCCTGTCTGGTCAATTCTTTGTTTCAGTGCTGGGAAGGTGGACTTCTGTGCTTACTGACCAGATAGCCCAGCATACCTGGAAAGTTACAGGCCAGTTAGATCCCAGGTTGAAACAACAAGGTGGACAGGTCCTGAGAGACAATACTGCAGTTGTCCTCTGGCCTCTACAACAGGGGTTCTCAACCTTCTTAATGCTGCGATCTTTAATACAGCTCCTCATGTTGTGGTGACCCCCAACATAACTGTAATTTTGCTACTGTTATGAATCATAATGTAAGAATCTATATGAGACCCACGGGTTGAGAACCACTGCTCTGCAGACTCACAGACTCAGGTACCCATGCTTATACATGCTCACTAATATAAGTATACCTGTATGTGACAAGTACTCTATCATACCAAAAAAAATCAATTTATGCTGTGGGACAATGATCTCGTACCCTGTAAAGATTTATTAGTTGTATTTTAATAAAACACCAATTGGCCAGTAGCCAGGCAGGAAGTAGAGGCGGGGCGATGAGAACAGGAGAATTCTGGGAAGAGGAAAGGCACTGTCTGCATTTGTGACCCAGATGCAGAAGAAGCAAGATGAGAATGCATTGCTGATAAAAGGTACCAAGCCACATGGTTAAAATAGACAATAATAATGGGCTAATTTAAGATGTAAGAATTAGTTAATAATAAGCCTAAGATAATAGGGCAACCAGTTTATAATTAATGTAGACCTCTGTGTTTCTTTGGAACTGAACTGTGGGACTGGGCAGGACAGAAATCTCAGGCAACAAATTTAGTTCACATGACTTACCCCATTTTCTGTGCGTTTTTCTCCAGGTACATTTATTACATTTCTTTGAGTTCTCTGCTCTTGAGTCTGACGGCCACCTAAAGAGATGAGAAGATCAAGCTTACTGAGATAACTCCATCCAAACTCTTAACTGGATTTAAGAACACCTTGAAAATACCCATGTGTGCCTATGAAGGGGGCTTCCAGAAAGGTGGGAAAGGTGTGTACCACTGGGCCATGGGTTTGGGTTCTGGACTGAATAAAAAGAGGTAGAGAGTTCATGCTCTGTGTCCTGCCATCACAGCCAGGCAGAGCAGTCTTCCTACCATGTCTATTTAAACTGTAAACCAAAGGTAACTTTGCCACCTATTTTTTCCCTAGATTTTTTTTATAGTTTTCATACATGAATACTGAACTTAATTATTTCCAGTTTTTTTAACTTTATTATCATTATTATTATTGTTTTTGAGACAAGGTCTTGCTATTGAGCCGGGAACTTGCTTGCAGACTCATAGAGATCCTCCTGTATGCGTCATCACACCCAACTCTTTATTTTTAGTTGTATGTATATGTATCTGTGTGTGGGTTTATGCACATAAGGGCAGTACTCAGAGAGGCCCTAAGAGGGCACTGGATGCCCTGGAACTGGAGTTACACACTGTTGTTAGCTGGGTGCTAGGAACTGAACTCAGGGCTTCTATAAAAGCAGTATGTGCTCTTAACCACTAAGGTGTCTTTCCAGCTCTCAAAAGATCTTTGTCTTTTAAATTTTTTAATTATTTATTTGTGTGTGTGTGTGTGTGTGTGTGTGTGTACATGCATTCATAGAGGCCAGAAGAGGGTATTTGATCCCCTGGAGCTGGAGTTTCTAGTAGTTGTGAGCCACCTGATGTTCGTGCTGGTAACTGAACTCAGGTCCTCTGGAAGAGGAGCAAGCACTGCTGAGTCATCTCTTTGGCTCTCATCTGGTTTTTTTTTCCCCCACAGAAATGAAAAAAAAATTAATGAATACAATTACCAACCCTTCAACTTTTTCACTTATTTGCATATTTATTGAGCATAAATGTAAAATACCAAACTCAGACTTAGTATACAGTTAAGAATGTTTTGCAATCAGTTTTTTGTTTGTTTGACTTTGTTTTTTGAGACAGGCTTTCTTTCTCTGTGTAACTCTAGCTGTCCTGGAACTTGCTCTGTAGACCAGGCTGGCCTCAAACTCACAGAGATCTGCCTGCATTCGCCTCCTGAGTTCTGGGATTAAAGGCATGCACCACCACTGCCCAGTGCAGTGCACAATCAGTCTTTTCATGTGTTGCTTCTTGTATGTTAATTTTCTCTCTCTCACTCACACACACACACACACCATAATCTATCTCAAACATGAAATTTATAATCAAGCATGAAATTGACTAGCTTTCAAAGTGTTTTAACTGGGGGCTGGAGAGATGGCTCTGTGGTTATGAGCACTGGCTGCTCTTGTAGAAGGCCAGGGTTCAATTCCCCAGTACCCTCATGGTGACTCACAACCTTCTGTAACTACAGGCACTAAGGGATCTGACACCTTTCTGGTTCTGAGGGCACCAGGTATGTATGTGGTGCATACTCGCATATGAAGGCACCAGGCACATAAGTGGCGCACAGACAGACATGCTGGCAAAACACTTCCCTAAAATAAATTTAATTTACTTCCAGGTATGGTGGTGCACACCTTTAATTCAACACTCAGAGGCAGAGGCAGGTGGATCTCTGTAAATTTAAGGCCAGTCTAGTCTACAAAGTGAGGTCAAGGACAGCTAGAGTTACACAGAGAAACTCTGTCTTGAAAAATACACAAAAAAGAAAGGTAAGAAGTCCCTAGGCAAAAGGCAGATAAAGAGAAACAGGTTAAATTAAGTTATAAGAGCTAGTGGGAAAAGCATAAGATAAGGGTGAGCATTCATAATTAATAAGTCTCTATGTCAGGATCTGGGAGCTGGTTGGTGGCCCAAAAGAAGGCCTGCTACAGGTCTACAATTAACAACACCCCCTTCCTGTTCCCTTCTGCCCAGGCTAACATGCCCAGGTTTTCACATGTCCTTCCAAAGCTGTTTCACACACAGAAACCATTTGTATTAATACAGTCACTCTTGTCTGAGTCACACAAAACGCAGTTCCAGTATGGTATGGACACTGCTAGGCAACCAGCTTCCTCTAATGGACACATTTCTAGGCCAGGGCACAGAATTTCTTCTGTATTTAGAGCTGCAGAGCCCTCCACCACACAGATATCCTGTATTTCACAGTCCCACTTCTTTATGGGCATTTATAGTGCTCCCATCAGCAGTAGATAATGAGCAACACTGTGGGTACCTTATTTTGTATAGGTTCAGTAACAGACTGAATGTAGACCTTCTACAAGAACTGATGGGTTAAAAGGCTTTGTGCTTTTTTATTTAAGATTTATTCATTTAAAGTGTGTTTTGCCTGCATGGATGTATAAATATCCTATATGTGCTTCATGCCTAAGGAGGTCAGAAGGCAGCATCAGATCCCCTTGAACTGGAATTAAGAGATAGTTATAAACCAAAACCACTATCTGGGTGCTCAGAATCAAACTCAGGCTCCCTGCAAGAACAGCCAGTGCTCTTAACTGGTAAAAACCATTTCTTTCTGGCCCAGTTTTATGCTTTTATTTATGTATTTATGTATATATGTTTGTATGTACGTACATATTTATTTTGAGACAGGGTCTCTTTTCTATCAAACACTTTTTTTCTTATAAAATTCTAAGACTTCTTACATGGAAATAAAAATATACCCACCCATGTGAGTTATCCATGTAGTCAGGATGCTTACAGGCCATCAGTTTTTCTTTTTCTTTCTTTTTTCTTGTTTGTTTTTAAAACTGGAACTCACTATGTAGCATTGACTGGCTTGGAGCTCAGAGATCTATCTGTCTCCGCCTCCTGAATGCTGAGATTAAAGGTGTGTACCATCATGCCTGGCTTTGGTTTTATTTTAAATAGCATACTTACTGGTCTTGTCTTTGGTAGTATGATGTTACACTGAGAAAGGCTTGTTCCACTCTAAAATCAGAATTTTTCTCATAGCCTTTTCCCTTATTATTTCAAGGTTTTATTTTAAATTCTTGATGTTTGACCTATGTGGTATTTACTAAAATTAATCTCTTCACACATTGCATGTTTACACATTATCATATCTGAATGCATTATCTTACCAACTTGGTGTCCTGAAAGAAAGCAAGAGCCTGTGCCTATGGGTTGTAACATACTCAAATCTGCAATTGCAGAGGTCAAAGGCACATGAAATACACATTCTCTATCCCAGCAATTTTGAGTGAAGGAAGAAAATGTGTGAATAATTTTTATAAAAGTAACTAGTATGATAAAAGTTAATATGCCAATGAAGAAAACATTTATCTACCTTGTTCACTGCTCTCAGCTGGAGAGTCCTCATGTCGAAGAAAAAATTTCACTTCTTCTCTGCGAGGTCCCCACTTCTGCAGGTGCTCGTACATCATGTGGTCATAGGGGATGGGGCGTTCTAGGAGAAACACTACAGTTTACTCCAGAAACAATACAAGGACACTAGTAAAAGCACGAATGCACAAACACGCATACTAGAATCCAAGAACATTACAAGCACCATATTTTATGTTAATGAATAAAAGTAAAATGAATGAGAAATTAAAAACAATGAGGCAACATATAAACCCAATACTACATGTCAAAGTAAATTTCCAGTGTCCAATAGGGAACAATGAAAACATGTCTTTAAATTTAGTTACTTATTACAAAGCAGTATACCTTGCATCCTTCAAAGAAATGAGGCAAACTAGCTATATCATTTTATTTATTAAAATACTACACATGGCAATAGATGTCCAAAGGTCCACTACAGCACTTCCTGCAGAGGCAGCCAGATTATTAACCTGGTAAGTGTTGATCTCTGCAAGTGCTGGCAGTTTAAATTCTATTTCAAATTTTTTTAGAATATTAATTGATTTACTTTATTATAAGTGTTTTGCCTGCATTTATGTCTGTGTACCACATATGTGCATGCCCTCAGAGGCCAGAAGAGGGCATCAGATCTGGAACTAAATTTACTGGCAGTTGTGATACACCATATGGGTGCTGGGAATTGAACTGGCTCCTCTTGAAGAGCAGCCAGTAAGTACTCTTAACTGCTAATCCGTCTTTCCAGCCACTCAAATACTTTTTAAAGAAGCAAATCTTATTAACAGAATGTTCTTTTATTAATCCCTTGACTAACATGGCTGTTACATTTTCCTGTTTATAATGTGTTCTACTTCCCTTCTCTATAATAGTATTAGAATTCTATAATAGTAATAGAAGTGCTATTTCAGGTACTTCTGAGACAACTAAAAAGCAAACAATAATAGAAGCAATGAACACTTACATCCTAAAAAACAAAGACTGAATATACATTTTTGGATCTTTGGATTTTAAATTTTTATTTATTTATTTACTTACTTAGAGACAAATCTCACCATGTGGCTTTGGCTGACCTAAAAAATTCACTATGTAAATCAGCCTGCCTCAACTTGAGTGGTGGTGGTGGTGATGGCAGTGCACACCTTTAATGACAGCACTCAGGAGGCAGGAGACAGGTTGATCTCTATAAGTTCAAGACCAGCCTGGTCTATATATCAAGTTCCAGGACAGCCAAGGCTATACAGTGAAACCCTGTCTCAAAATACCAACCCCCGCGCCCCCCTCAAAAAAAAATCCGCCTGCCTCTGCCTTCTAAGTGCTTAATTATTTCTGCTCTGCTGGAAACTGAACCCAGAGACTCACATATGCTAGACTACTACTGTGCCTGTGTGCATACATGTGTGTAGCCCAGAGAACAGCCTTGAATGTCATTCTCTGTGCACTGGATGTATTATTTTTGTTGTTTGTTGTTTTTGTTATTATGAGATAGGGTCTCTTATGATGATGATAATGATGATGATAATGATGATGATGATGATGATGATGATGATGATGATGAGATAAGGTCTCTCCCTGGCCTAGAGCTTGCCCATTAGGCTAGGTTAATAAGCCAGTGAGCCAGGGTCCTGTGTCCACCACCATGATCACAAACACAAACTATTATACCAGGATTTGTCCATTTTTTCTTTGTTTTGTTTTGTTTTTTGTCTGTTTGAAACAGGGTCTCATTGTTTTCTTTCTATTGGAACAAACAGCCCTGGATGGCCCACCACCGTGTAGATCAGGATGGTCTTAAACCTACATCAATCTTCCTACATCTGCCTTCCTGCCATCTCTGCACTTCTAGGGCTGGGATTATAGGTACGCACCACCATGACTGGCTCTGAAGTTCTTGATATTCAGGTCACTAGTTCTAGGATGATTATGTGTACTGACAACCGACTTTTAATTTTGTTGGTATCTTTTTTTTTAACTAGAGTTTGGTTCCCAGTTGGGTTGCTCACAACTGCCTCTAATTCCAGTTCCAGAGAGTCAAGAGCCATCTTCTGGCCTCACTGGGTACTGCACTTATGTATACAAACTTATATACAGACATACAAGTACATAGAATTAAGAATAAAAAAATAGCTGGGCGTAGTGGTGCATGGTTTATCCCAAAATTTTGGAGGCAGAGACAGGTGGATCTCTAAGTTTGAGGCTAGCCTGGTCTGCAGAGTGAGTTCCAGAATAAGGTTACACAGAAAAACCTTGCCTTGAAAAATGAAAACAAAAAGACATTTTTTAAAAAACACATAAGTACCTATAAGTCTTTTCCAATTTTAGGTCATACTCTTTTGTTTTGTTTTCTTTTTTTGAGATAGAATCTCCCCATGTTGATCAAACTAGTCTTGAATTTACAGGCTCAAGAGAGGCCCCCATCCCCTGCTTTGGCCTGAGTAAGCTAGGGCTATAAGTATGTACCACTGTGTCTGGCTAGTTTTGAGGTTTGTATACAATAATTCATTCTCTTTTACAAGATAAAAAAAAGATTCTCTTATGTTCTTTCTAAAAATTTTAAAGCATTTTAAAGTATTGATCTTAGTGGATTTATTTCTATACATGGAATAAAGATCTGGCTTTATTTTTTCCTACTTGAATAATCAATCATCCCAGGGTCATTCAACTATTATTAGTATTATATAGTAGGACAGCAAACCTAGTATACAATTCTCATCACAAAGCTGAGTTTCAAAAAAAAATCTTACATTTCTTGACCTTTTGCTCCCACATGTATTTTATCAGTAATTTGTTAAGATCTTTTTTCAAAAGTAAGATTTTTGCCTAAAGCTCTACTTCCTTATATATACACAGCTTGGGAAACCTCATACCTTTGTGTACTGACTTTTCTGTCTGTGGTGGTTTGAATAATCGCCCCATAGCTAGGCATGGTGATGCATGTCTTTAATCCCTACACTTGGGAGGCAGAGGCAGGAAGACCTCTGAGTGTGAGGTCAGCCTGGTTTGCAGAGTGCAGGACAGCCAGGGGTACTTGGGGAGACCTTGTTTCAAACAAACAAACAAACAAAGTTCAAGGTCAGTCTCTGCTACACAGGGAGTCTGAAGCCTACTTGGGCTATGTGAGACACTGCCTCAATACACTCAAGCTAAGATTAGCCTACACTCTCCTTGCACTCCTGTTCAGTTTTGGTGTAGAATTTATACTTGTCTCATAAAATAAATTAAGTGGTCATCTCTTCCTATTTGATTTTTCTTATTATCAAATGGGGATGATTTGTTCTCTGAAAGTATGAAAGTCAGGGAAAATTACAGGGACACGGGAAGGGAAAGGAGCTTCCCACCTCAAGAGTCTAGCTGAAGTCCTTCATCAGCTAAGAGGGAAGAATCACAGCAAATGAACATCGGCTATGAAGGGTCCACACAGAGATGGTGCTTTTCATACAGTTTACATTAAAATGCCAACCAATCAGGCTTATGGCCTGAATGTAAATGACTCTGGGAAGGGTCTTATTCCTCTTTGGACATTTTCTGGGAATCTCAAGATTACTAACATTGTTACATTTAAAAACGGCCTATCTTTCTGCTTGCAGTGACCAAGAGCTTAACCATATCAACTGTAATCCTGTCAGGAGCCCCTCAGGAACTAGCCAGTGATCTCTCTTAGGTTTCCTAGCAACCCTTTTAAGATAATAGCATCTGGCAGTGTGTGGTGGCAGATTTTTTTAATCCCAGAACTCAGGAGGTAGAGGCAGGAAGAGTTATATGAGTTCCAGGCCAAGGAGGGTTACAAAGTATAAGACCGTGTCTCAAAATGGCAACAAAACAAAATATTAGATTCAAAACCCACACAAAGCGTATAAATGACTACTGTAAAGACAATGAAATAAGATTCTCAGAGAAGACCACACTTACACCTTCAGGGGATGCCTTCTTCCTGAGCATTGTTCTTTCTCTTAACCCTAGTGCTTAAAATCTGTACTAAAGTATATTTAATAAATTTCATCTTGGTTTGATACAGAAATTCTTTTCTGTGTTGAGGCCAAGGATTCAATTTTATCCAACTCCTTAAAAAGATATGGGACCCCCTAAGACTGTAAAGTAACAGTGTGAAGCTACCGTCCCCCATCCCGATCACCCTTAACAACATCTTTGGAGGGTAAGAACAATCTAAACTCAATCTTATTTTATGTTCATGTTTCCTTTTGCGTTAGTCATTTTGAGCAAAGGCAATATCACAATCTATTACTTTCTTTTCAAAGTGCATATACTCAGCACCAGTTACTTTATTACCTGGCTCCTGCTAGAATATAGGTTCCATGGGAATGTGAATCTTGGCTCTGACTAATAGTTCCCTTCAAAGAATAAAGGCTGTACCCAGTATGCATCAGGTGCTTACTAAAATTTTGTGGGATGATAGATAGTTCATCTAGCATAAACTTCATTGCTCAGTTCATAGACTGCACTGGTGTCTTAAACCTCTTCTGTGTTGTGGGTATGTTTCCTTTCATATCATCTATTCCTTTTCACTGTTCACATACTTAATCTTGAACCTTCATCTATTTGTCTATTTTATTATCAGAGAAATAAAACTTCTAGTTTTACTGATTCCCACATTTCTTCATTCCTGCCCATCTAACTCCTCAGATATTTTTTTCCTAGCTTCCTAAGTTGGGTACTTCAGTTTGTTTTAATATTATAGCCATTGTTATTATTAGTCACTTTGTAGTTCAGATTGCCTTTAACCCCATGATCCTCCTGCTTCAGTCTTCTAAGTGCTCAGGTTACAGATGGTAACACCACTCTTTAGTTTACTTTAAACTGCTTATTTTTATTTATTTTTGAAAATATGTATTTATTTGATGTGTATGAATCTTTGCCTATATGTATGTACACTACTGCTTATGTACCTGGTATCCTTGGAGGCCAAAAGAGGGCACTGGATCCACTGAAACCTGAATGACAGAGGTTGTGAGCCACTGTGTGTGTGTGCTGGGAACCAAACCTGTGTCTTCTGTACTTAAAAAAAAAAGTTAAGCGCTTTATTGGGCCATCACTCTAACCCAGAATTGATTATTTTTAAAATAAAATTACTCTAAGTAACCCTATGAGCTACAGCACACTGCACATGATAATTTATTTTTTGAACCATCTGACAGAAGTTGTTGTCTCAACAACTTAAGTGAGCAACTTAAGTAGGTTAAGTAGGAAAGCTCTGCCTTACTTAGCCAATACCCAGGGTACAGATAGCTACGGTCCTATCTTGGATGAAATGAAATCTATGTGTGCTTATTAGTCCAAGCTTAACTCAGTACTCCTCTCAGTGGGTACTCAGAAGTGGTGTTGCTGGGCCATGTCATTTAATCTGTGCTTTGTATTGTAAGGAACTGCTGCTGCATTGTTATTGTATTAAAAAAACAAGTACAAGTTGAACATTAAAAAAGTAAATTTCACACCATACTTTTAGTTTCAAAACTGGCATTTTTATATATACAGGTCCATAAACAGAGTTTTAAAAATATTTGCCCTGGCTGGGTAGTGGTAGCACACACCTTTAATCCCTTTAATATGTGCTTGGGAGGCAGAAGCAGATGGATCTCTGTTGAGTTCAAGGCCAGTCTGGTCTACAGAGCGAGTTCCAGGACAGCCAGAGCTGTTATACAGAGAAACCCT
>LOJH01059650.1:0-11235 GCA_001685095.1 Ellobius talpinus
TTCCCACAGGGCAGGAAACCCTGACTGCTCTTAGGACTGTAGAGGGAGGGGGAGGGGGAAGTGGGAAGGAAATGGGAGGAGGGGAGGAGGTGGTAATTTTTAATAAATAAATGAAATAAAAAATAAATACCAATACTGCAAACAAACAAACAAACGAAAAGAAATCATAACTAAGTCAAACTCTTTGGGAATATGATACATATCTAAACTTTAAATGACTCCCCATAAAATCTTTTCAGCTATGCTGAAACTTGAATGAGAATGATCCCCATAGGCTCGTATCTTTGAATATTTGCACCTCAGTTATTGAAACCATTTAGTAAGAATTAGTCAGCAAGCCCCCAATTAAATGCATCATCTTATAATATGCCTTGGTCATGGTGTTTCATCACAGCCATAGGACTATAACTAAGGCAAACTATAAAAGAACAACCCAAATACACAAGAATTCAGTTTGCCATAAAATCCAAGGAGAGAATACAAGCTTCCGAGGACTTCCAAAGAAAATTATGGTACACAGAGAAAAATGTATAGCTCAATAAAGTTAATGAAAAATGAAAATCACTGTAGACTTTCTTTGGAATTTCTGAAGTGTGGAACAGTGAAAACACTACGAGATCTCTAGGAAGACTCCAGTGTCTCGAGGAAGAGAATCCTTTCTTCTTGTTCCAGAATTGTTGACAACCTAGGGTCTCCTTGACTTGCAGGTGCATCCTTATAAAAGCTCCCCCATCACCACAGGATCTTCTTCCTGTATGTGACTTGTACCTTTCAGCTTTGTTATAGTAACATTCATGATAAAACAATGACTTACCCTAATGCAATATGATCTCATTTTTACTTGATAAGAGTTTGTAAGACACAATTTCCAAACATGACCTCACTGTGGGGATTTAGTACCTAAATAGGTATCTTTTCTGTAGGATGAAATTCTATCCACTGGCCAGAGTTTGCTAGGAATAGTCACATTTGTGGAGAAACACAAAGAAGAACCTGGGATCTATTTAGTCGTGGGTTGTTGAGCTTAAAACACAACCAGGTTATGTAAATCTTTTTACTATGATTCACTCAGTTGTTCATGTGGGGAAATTGAGGCTGTGAGATTTATTTTCATCTTTCATCACTGGGGTTTTACTGCCTGTTATAAAATAAAAAAATCTTGTAAATTATATGGATCTATTGGTGTCCCTTCAATAAAAATATAATGTGCTATGCTTATTAAAGTAGCACTGTTGATTTTTATAAATGTCTTTTTTTAGAAGTAGAAAACAATGCCAGTAAAACCTTCATTAAAATAACATGCAATTTTCAAAGGCGACACTTGAATTCTTCTCCATTAGAGATTTTTACATTCTCAACTCTATTTAAGAGCCTGGCTGGTAAAAAGGCAGACATTTGGAAATGGCTTCCCTGTGTTGTGAACATGAGGGAGTTAGTGTGTGCTGTAGTATGTGCTGCAAGAATAGGAAATGCATCTGCTCGTGCTGAGGACGTCAGTGCATTTTTACAAAATACGTTCTGCTTTAGAAAAGTAACTGCATTATATTTTTGAAAAAATATATTTACTTATTTATACTTTCTGCTCATGGGAAAGTGTGTTTCCTGGAGTTGGATCAAGGACTGAAGTACAAACATGGAGATGAGATTGCATATTGAAGAAGTAGAGTTGAACAAATACCTTTTACCATATGTTTTTACTTAAATGACATCATTCTACATTTTTACATGTTCTGTTTTGCATATCTATGATTTTTTTTTCATAATCTGCTATCTCTCTTTTCTTGTTCATACACTGACCACTACCAATACTGCGTATAAAACGTGTCAATAATCTAGCATGTGTCATCAGAAATTTTTTTACAGATTATAGTATTGTCTATTATTCATGCAAACACAAAGACATATTTCATTATAGTTATAAAAAATAAAGCGTATTTGGGTCCATAATTGTGAATTACCTCTTCTTAATTATTCATATACAGATATACAGTAAAACTTCCACACTTAACAGCCAAAAGGAACATGCTGCTGCTGAGTTTCAACCTTTATCCCCCCTTTCCCTTTTTCCTCCTTCCCTTCCTTCTTTCTACTCTTTCTTTTCTAATTAAATATGTTTTTATAAGTTTTAAAACCTTATCTGTATTTTGGTAGTAACCATATATATGGTTACTACCAAAATATATATGTGTGTGTGTGTGTGTATTGTGTGTGTATACATATGTATGTATATATTTACATATATTTATATGTATACATGCATGCTATATATTAGTAGCTTTTGTGGTTTCACATTTACTGATAGTCAAGTATATCAAATGGAAATTTTCAAAAAATCACGAGTTTCAACTATCTTTGGATGTAATATAGATTTATAATGATTCTAACTCATCGTTATTTAGAGTTACTAATCTTTTACAGTGTTTAACTGAGAAAATCGCCCATGCTTGGCTTGTAGACAAGATCTGACAGTTAAAAGGGCTTGTTTGTTTTTCCAGAGAACCCAAGTTCCATACTCAGCAGACATGAAAGGTGGCTTACAATTACCTGTAACTCCTCTTCTAAGATATCTGCAACTATTTTGTGGCCTCTGTAGGTATTTGCATATACACATAAATAAAAATAGTCTAAAATAAAAAATAAAACCTAATGTGTATATTTACCTATATAAAAGAGAGTATACAATTTGCAATATGCAACTTAGAGTGATCTATAATTTCTACTATACTCTGTGGTGCTCTGAGGATTATTCCTCACAATAAAGGGGAGCTCTGTATGAAGCTCAATGTCTAGATGAAATGTGTATCTTCTCTGGGATCATATGATTTTGTGGGATATGATATATAAAGATTATGGGAATCAAGACTTAGCATGAGCTATGAATCTGGGGAACATTTTACTTTAGTCATAGCAACAAAGTAAATATTCTTTCACCTTTTAGAAAAACTACATGCAGAGTGTTCAACTCAGTAAAAATGCTCACAATCTGTAATTCAGTGATCTGATTCAGAGGTTACACCACAGCAATATCCCATAATGTACTCATGGGACATCAGAATTTCAAGTGTTAACTCTTGAGAAACTTCTTAAGAGACATGAGCTCATTCCAGTACTAGGTGAGAAAAGCCAAGGTTGTTGGTGGTGTGTTGTGCGATATTTTGTTTGTGTTCAAACAAAGTTTGCCTAGTGATCAGAGGACAAAGTTAGTCACAAGTTAACCAAAGATACCGGGAGGTGATGGCTCGTGCCTTTAATCCCTGACTTGGGAGATAGGACCTGATGAACTGATGAGGTGAAACGGAGACAAGATCGGAGCCTTTCTGTGTGGAGAAAGGAGATTTATAGGAAACAACTGGCAGCTGTTCCCAGTTTCCCAGTTCTCTGATCTTATAAGTTTTACTCCAATATCTGACTCATGGATTTTTTGTTTTTGTTTTTCGAGACAGGGCTTCTCTGTATGTTTAGAGCCTGTCCTGGAACCAGGCTGGCCTCGAACTCACAGAGATCCGCCTGCCTCTGCCTCCCGTGACTTATGGATTTTTATTGATTAACATTAATTAGATTAACACTTCAATGGTGGTTGTTTTTGTTGTTTAAAAGAATGTTACAGAAACACCTTGTAAAGACATCCCACTGTTTCTAAGTCCACTCATTTTGAAGGGTAGGATGTTTTGCTTTATTTTGTTTCACTTTAAAAAAATAAAAGATTAAGAATATAAGAATAAAACCTGAAAACTCAAAAAGAAGTATTAGAGTATGTATTTCGATGTTTTTAAAGAAAGGACCTTGGAGGATTTTGCTAAATCATTTAAAGTACACGTTTTATCAAATTTCCTTTCACATGCATAAGAGCCACTGTAGGAGCACCGCTAAGCCACCTGAAGCTACGTGTGCTGTGTCTGATGTGGAAGAATACATGCAAGATCCTAGAGTGATCTCATCAGTTCCTATATTCTCAATGGAATCTGGGATATGGATAATTGCTTTTCAACTTGGCACTACTTACTGTTCTTGTTTCAACCACCAAGACATTGAAGTTAACACTGAAACCGGACTGCAGAACTCAGTTTATTTCAAAATCTTATTTTTTTTTCAATAAAATATTTAAATTTAAAATGTATATATATAGATATATAGATATATAGATATATAGATATTTCCATCATTTATAAATAGATGTTCTGAAAGACATATATTCATTTATATTAATTATTGTTATAAAGGTTCATCATTCCTATTTTAAGTAGGATAATACACAGCAAGCATAAGCCCAGCTTTTAAACCAGTTGTGGACTGTCTGCCTTAGGTGTTTGTTCACAGCCCCATGGTGCTGATAGGAACAACCCATCCACACATGGCTAATTTCCACAGACAGAACAATTCAAGAATTTGTACATTAAAATAAAATTGATGTGTTGTTTCCTAGTTACTATCTTAAAACACTGAAGATTTAAATAAATCAGTAGATTGATTGATTTTTTTCCATGTAAACAGAGAATTGCAAACACTCATGCAGTCAGTGCAGTACTAAAATTAAAATAATATTATTCCCAGACCATGTAATAATGCTTTAACCATATGTTTGTGAAAACAAGCACAATCTTGTTTTCACATAAGAACAGTTTCATTTTAACTTCCTCAAGTTTGCATAGCAAGGACTGATACCCATTGAAATGGGACCACTCTGCTCCGCTCAGATGGAAGATTCATTGATCTATTTTGGCAAAGAGACATATAATGAGGTAGGGAAAGACTCACAAAACTCAGAGCTTTGAAGCATATGCAGCTGCATATTAATGATCACATCTGTTATGCTTTGCCTAGAGTTCTCTCTGTCTGCAGAAAGTTGCATAACCACTGTCAAGAGATTTAAAAGGCTTCCATTAATTTGCGACGGCAGCAATTAGCAAGAATGGTGCTAAGGCAGGCTGGATCTCAAGCTGTCATTCCTGTCCATTTTTATTTACGGTTTTATTAGTGTGCACTGTCATTTGCTTAAAAGCATTAATTAAAACACACTCATATGAACAATTCAGGGGGATCTTTTTCTTTTAAAATGTCATTTTATGCCCTCGAATTGGTCGCAAGTGAAATATACATGACCTTGTAAAGATAAGAATGAAATGTTGAATCACACGTTAGAAGACTGTAAATGCATTACAGATAATAATCGCCAAAGTCATGGAATGAGCAAATTCTTGGTATAAAAGGATGATGCAATGAACTCATAATGTAAAGGAGACATACAAACCAGTAGTCAGGAGATCAGACCTGAAGCTCTTGGCTTCTAGAAAATGTGTTATGATAGAAAATCAGTTTCCTAGCAGTTATCAGTTTTCCCTTTGACAGAAAATATGAGGTTGAAGTGGAAAATAGTTTCACATATGCCTACCTTCATCCTCAATAATTATGATATTCATAAATCCCAAAATGATTCACTTTCCTACTTTTGAAATTAATGAATTTCTAGGACTCTTTCATTCCAATATTTTAACACTGATAACAGTGTTAAATGCTTTTTTCAAAAAATCCCCCCCACACACACTAAAGACATCATGATATCTCCTCCTCAATTACTTCTTAAGGATGAGAAAAAATGTTCAGAGCCTAACTTCGCTGTCCTGAGGGAGCAGCAAAAACAGCTGCAGTAATAGAAACTCAAACTTAAAATGAGAAAGACAAAGTGGTTTATCTGTCTCATGTTGTCAGAGGCCAGGAGGTGGCTTGCTTCTGGCCTTGGATGATATTTTAAGTAATATCAGGGCCTAAGGCAGAGTTCAAGTTTTTGTAATTCTCCACTAAGGCACCGAGAAAGAGAAATAAGTTAGAAAAAATGGCTAGGTCGGACAGAGAGCTTTTTGCTAAAATCCAGACCTGTCACTGACCCATGTGCAGTTATGAAATTTCTTGCATCTGTAATAAGACCTAGGAGATATGAAAAAGTTGAAACTGACTGGATGAAAAGTTCCTACAATTGTCATATGCAAGTATGCATATGACTTTGTATAGAGGATAAAATTAATTGATTTAATATGCAGTAATATAATCAATTTTGGAACATAACATTTTATATCTTTATTATATTCATATTAAGATTAAAATCCTCTCTAGACATAATAGAATCTTATTTATCAATGGAAAATTCAACACTCTAAGTTCATTTATTTTGTTAAAAAGAGGACACTTGCTCAACTATGTTCATAGCAGCTTTATTCATAATAGCCAGAAATTGGAAACAACATAGATGCCCATCAGCTGAAGAATGGATAAAATCTGATAAAGTATTACTCAGCTGTTTAAAACAACAATGGCATCATGAAATTTGCCAGCAAAATAAAAGGAACTAGAAAAGATCATCCTGAGTGAGGTAACCCAGACACAAAAAGACAAACATGGTTAAATATTTGCTTACAAGTGGACATTATCCATAAAGTAAATAATAACTATGTGTCAATCCACAGAAGCTAAGTAACAAGAAGGGCTCAAGGAAGGACTCATGATCTCCCTGTGAAGTTGAGGTGGAATAGACATCACAAGTGGATGGGGGAGCAATCTGGATGGGTGTGGGCATGGGAACAGCATGGATAAGGTGGGGAAGGATGGAGGAAGAGAGTACTTGGAGAAACAGCGGGACTCAGGGAATCATCTCTGGGACAGGCTAGAAACCTACAGCAATGGAAACTCCCAGTAATCTATGAGGGCGCCCCTAGCTAAGACTCCTAAGAATGGGGAATACAGAACCTGAACCAGTCATCTCCTGTAACCAGACAAGACTTCCAGTGTAGGGATTGGTACCCCAACCCAGTCATGTAACCTTAGATCTACAATTTGCCCTACCTACCAGTTGTGTTTAGAGTGAAGGTGGCACAGAAATTATGGAAGTAGCCAACCAATGATTGTTCCAACTTGAGACCCACACCATGAGAGGAAGACCACCCCTACATCACCTGGCAGGAGGAGGGGAAGGACACAGAAGCTGGGCAGTTCAGAGACCTAAGATAGAAACAAACATGACTGGAAATAAAATAAAAAGTCAGTAAAATGATCTTAATGATATTCTGCTTTACTTATAGGTTGGTGCCTAACCCAATTGCCATCAGAGAGGCTTTCACCAGCAACTGATGGAAACAGATGCAGAGACAAATATTAGGGACAATGGTCTGTACCCTGTCACTTATATTCTCAATAAGTGCTGACTGGTCAGTAGCCAGGCAAGAAGTAGAGGCAGTGTGACCAGGCAGGAAGTAGAAATGGGGTGACCAGGCAGGAAGTAGAGGCAGGGTGGAGAATTCTGGGAAGAGGGAAGTGCAGTCCACACTCGTGACCCAGCCTCAGAGGAAGCAAGATGTGACTGCCTCACCAAAAAAGGTACCAAGCCACATGGATAACTCAGACAAGAATTATGGGCTAATGTAAGTTATAAGAGTTAGTTAATAAGAAGCCTGAACTAATGGGCCAATCAATTTATAACTAATGTAGATTTCTGTGTGATTACTTTGGGGCTAAACAGCTGTGGGACCTGGTGGGACAAAAAACCTCAGTCAACAGAAGTGCTCAGGGAATCCTGTGGAAGATGGGTAAGAAAGATTTTGGGAGCCAGAGGGGTCAGGAATACCACAAGAAAACCCACAAAGTGAACTAAACTGGGCTTTGGAGCTCACCAAGACTAAACCGGCAGCCAGAGATCCAGCATGGAACTGATATAGGCCCTCTACACATATGTTACAGTTGTGTAGCTTGATCTTATGGGAGTCCTAACAATGGGAGCTGAGACTGCCTCTGACTCTGTCGCCTGCTTTGGGGACCCTTCCTTCCTGGGTCAATTATCCAGTATTAATAGGAAAGGAGGTGTCTAGTCTTACTGCAACTTGATAAGCCATGCATACTGGTATGGGCCAGGGGTCTAGATAGATGTGGGCATGTGAACAGGAGGGAAAGGTGGGGGAAAGAGCTGAGAGAAAGATGAACAGAGTACTTGAAGAGACAACTGGACTCAGGGAGTCCATGTTATACATAGAAGGCCTGCCCTTTTCTGAAAAGAAGAGAGGAAGAACTGGGAGGAAGGAGGAAAAGGGGAAAATGTGACTGACGGGCCTGAAATTATTCCTTTCTTTATTTAAGTAAACACAAAGAGAATAATATTTTAAAACCAGAACGGTTATGTTTATTATCTTCCATTTCAAATGTATGAAACTCCAGTGTGGCAGATCCATTTATCCGCCATTTGTAGCTCTGAAATTTCAATTTTGTAAGGTATTGGATGCTCAATAAAGAATTAATAGTTGAATGAATAAACCTTTGTAAATATTATCTTGTAAGCATCTGCCTCACCTCCTTGGAGTTGATAAGGAAGTAGTTGTTCTTCTGCTTTCTTCAGTTAAAGCCTTTTGGTTCTACTACAGATCACGGTTCTCAGCACCTACAATAGCAATGCTCTGTCTACTCACAATGGCAAAGCCAGATCCTTAGGAGAGAAAATTCTTATTTTAAAAAACCCATTTCCTTTGTTTTCCAGAGGAGAAAATGAATTCCCCTCACAAATTCTCTGAAAGATCCACATCTGAAACAAGTCTGCATATTGAAGGCATTAACACATTGGCATCTGCCAATAAAACTGGAAGGCATGAGATAGAGGATCAAAACACAGTTTCAGAATCTCTGTGCTGCAGGGCCTCCTTCCAGAAGCCACACAGCTTGTTCATTAGCAGAACCTCATCGGTTTCACTGCATTCTAAGGACCAATGCTTCAAGTGAGATGTCTGACTCACTAATTAATTATGTGGTTCTATCTATTCTATCTTTTAGGACTTGGGAAACTATTGGTTTTTTTTTAAGTTAACCCCAAGCACAATTACTTTAAAATAATTTTTGAAATAATGCCAAGATATGTGCAACATTTTGTTAGCTATATATATTCATCTGCAAGCATTAACTCATTGCTCTTTTACACTGCTGATTAATTCATGGAATAAATACAGAACTTAGACTGTTGATTCTGCATTTTACAAAGTATCCATGTCCAGTTACTGGAAATTACACTCTACAGTATAAATTTGGTTGACAGATTAATAGGAAATTACTAAGTATAAATGTATTTGTTCAGTTGGTTTCCCATGTGAATAATATTAATTATGCAGAACTTGGACATAGAAACAAGTCTTCACAGAAACAGTAATAAAGAGTGGATTTTATCTGTTAGGGTTGCATATAGCATCTGTGAGTCTGGAGTCAAAGGAAAGTTTCCAGGTAGTGCAGATGGAAGAGTAAATCCTTTCAAATCTGCATCATTTTAATGAAGTGTATTTAATATTGCATACTCCTTTCTAAACATAATGAAAAGAGATATACTAGTTCAACTTTCTAAAATGTAAAATACATTTGCTTTCGACTTATTTACTGTGCAACCTCTTTTAGTGTTTTGTTTTGTTTTTTCTATACAGGGTTTCTCTGTGTAGCTTTGGTACCTGTCCTTGAACTAGCTCTTGAAGACCAGGCTAGCCTCGAACTCACAGAGATCTGCCTGCTTCTGCCTCTTGAGTGCTGGGATTAAAGGCACGTGCCACCACTACCCGACCAACCTCTTTTAATTGAAATATTTTTTTCCTACAGTAGATTCTTATCTAAGTTTCCACTACTCCAGCACCTCCTAGGTAATTCACATTCTCCACCCAGCCAAGTCCATGTCCTTTCTTTCTTTCCCTCTGTCTTTATAACAGACATTCAAATAAGAACAAAAAAATGAGAATTAAATCTCTGTGTGTGTGTGTTTGTGTGTGTGTGTCTGAAAAAATAAAATAAAAAAGGAATAACATACCAATCCTATGTGTGGTGGGAAATATGAGGTTTATTGGAGATAGAACTGAGCATGTCTGGAGGCAGGGACATCTGGGAGGGTCCAGAGTAAAAACAACCCTGAGCTAGGACACTTGAGGAAAGGGGTGAGGGGAGAGTGAAGAGCCAGATCAAGAGGCCAGGAGGGCAGAGGGAAGAGATAAAAAAGATAAAAGGACTGGCATTGCAAAATGGCTGGATTATACAGGGAAGGGCAAATAGGAGGACAGCCCTGCCCCTGGCTGGAGAAGGGGCCAGATATGCTAGCTGTACCCAGTAACAGATAGGGACTGAAGGATGCTGGGAGAACGTGGCAGCTACATTAGCTTTGATACGTTAAATAGGCACCTTAGTTAGCCATTTGTTCTGGGTTGGAGATGTAGCAAAAGTCATATAAATACAAAATTGGAAATGATAGTACACAGGCAAAGGTTATATGACAATACTATATTCAGTAAATTATAACTTCCAGTAAATAGATCATTACACAAAATCATCAAATATGAAGTAATATACATTATCTTAAAAGCACTGAAAGTTAAACTAATGAAATCTTAAGATATATCATCCTTCATAAACCTATTGTATTTGGTGAACATTAATTTGCACGTTTGATTCTTGATATGATTGATGTCAGCAATGATTGTATCTTATGTGTGAATAACAGAATCATAAATATAGGATGAGATAAGAAAGTAAAAAGTGGATGTATACATGAGAAGATATATAATGTGCAGAATATACCTGCAAAAGAAAAAGACATATTTGATAGTTAATTTCTAGGATGTGATAGAAAGAGAATGAAACTATCTAACATCTATCATTACCGAGCTAGCTACTTAGATTTCAGCTTCCTTTACTAACTGGAATTCCCTGGAATGACAGACAATAGGGTATAGAATGAGAGCAATGATGGAGATAAATGTAGAACTAGAGAAAGTGGTAGATTATATTGAGAGTGAAAGAGTATAGAAGGAGGAGGAGATTAGAGAGCAAGAGGAAGGGAGACTAAGAGAGGGATGGTGTGCAGAGAGGGATTTACTTCAGTAGTTCTGAAAGTTAATCTGTCCCATGATAGACTGTCTACAAATTGAGACCAAAGGAAGTTGACTGTGTGACTCAATTCAAGTCCAGTGATAAGAGAACTAGAAAAAAATAGGTATAGGTATGATGTCTAGAAGTCCATGGTCAACCTAAGACATAGAAAATCAAGATCAGTTTGGAATACAATAGACCTTGCCCTAAATAAATAAGTAAATATCCTCATCTCTTAATGCATGTAAAGCTAAAATTATTTTAATCAATTTAAACATGCATGTTTGGAATTATTACAGTTGTTTTTGCAACAAAGAATAATTTTTTTTATTTCAGACACTTTTTTATTGTTATTAAAAAAATTTTCCACCT
>LOJH01059652.1:0-13098 GCA_001685095.1 Ellobius talpinus
GGAAGATAGGTGTATAGTTTACATCGATCACACCGGACAGTGAGCGGATAGAAGATATATAGTTTACACCGATCACACCGGACAGTGAGCGGATAGAAGGTGTATAGTTTACATCGATCACACCGGACAGTGGGAAGATAGAAGGTGTATAGTTTACACTGATCACACCGGACAGTATCCATTTTTCCATTCTGGAGGAGGCAGGCTCTGGATCGGTATCATGTAAATATCACAAGTTGTGTTTGATGCACTAAAGGAGAAAGCAAAGTGCTGGGTAAGAATGACAGAATGGGGGTAAAGAAGTAGTGTAATGCTCCAAATCTGTAAGCTGATGTCTGAAGGATCGATGAGGAAGTCAGGAAACAGTGGAAGATTTTCAAGTCTTACATTCGTGGGTGTTGAGGAAATCGCTCAGCTGGTAGAGTGTTTGCCCAGCTTGCAAAAATGTACAGCTGTAATCTCAGCCCTCAGGAAGAGATCCAAAGCTCAAAGTCACCCTCAGAGTCACTGCCTAGTTTAGGCCAGCCTGGTCTGCATGAGACCCTGTGTTTCAAACAAGCAAATAGAAGGAATGTTCTCAGCAAAATAAATGGAATTCCTGAAGGGGAAACATTTTTTACTTGCACATTTACACAAGATTTTAAGACTTCTTTCATGAAATGTGTCTTTCAGAGATTTGATCCAGGATTTAGGGTAAAGATGCAGTCCGGTTGTAGGAGTAAATTACTTCTCTCCTCAGCTGGTCCTGTGCCAGCACCCGGCTCTGTAGATTAGAAGCTGCTGTGGTCA
Source organism: Ellobius talpinus (assembly GCA_001685095.1). Lineage (NCBI taxonomy): Eukaryota > Metazoa > Chordata > Mammalia > Rodentia > Cricetidae > Ellobius > Ellobius talpinus. The sequence goes on from LOJH01059652.1 coordinate 790, forward strand.
GCCAGCAAGTGACAGCTGTCCCACCACAGGGTCAGCTGGCCAGCTCCAGCCATGCAAGGACAGGTCTCATTTTTAATTGGTAAACTGTATAAATAGAACAATTATTTTGAAGATGATAGACATGTTGACAGTGTGTTCTCTGTGTATCTTATTTACCTGGGCAAGTGGAAGCTAATTTTTAAATATTCAATTGCCAATTTTGCTTTGAATTAACAGTGTTAAATTTTGATCTTTAAAACAGTGTAAGTAACGATTACATTATTACCTTTTAAGGTTGAAAAACATAATTTGTTGAAATATTTTTCTCTTAAATCTTAAAATTTAAAGATCTCTATAACCCATAGGCTAAAACAATTGCATTTACTAATGTACATTTAAATTATAAGAAAATTTATTTTTGCTATATGCTGGCAAGATAAAGATTTTTATGAGACAGTCTTAATGAAACTCCTAAATTTCATTCTGTGCCTGCCGTCTATAACATAAGCAATGCTGTTCTCAGGTGAGCGACTCCTTCTTTGAGGTGGAAGCCCTCATGGAGAAGATGAAGCAGTTACAGGAATGTCGCGACGAGGAGGAAGCCAGCCAGGAGGAGATGGCGTCGCGGTTTGAAATAGAGAAGAGAGAGAGCATGTTCGTCTTCTCTTCAGGTAATTACAACCTGAATGTGGTCAGTAGAGTTTCTTTTACAAGCCCAACTTTTGTTTGGTTTGGTTTGGTTTGGGTTTTGGTTTTTCAAGACAAGGTTTCTCTGTGTAACGATCCTGGCTGTCCTGGAACTCACTCTATAGACCAGGCTGGCCTCGAACTCACAGAGATCCTCCTGCCTCTGCCTCTGAGTGCTGGAATTAAAGGCATGCCCCACTACCACCTGGCTCAAGCACAACTTTTTTATTTAAAAGCTGACCCAAATGTGTCCCTTCAGGAAGACTACTGCATAGATTTTCCCACTCACAAACACTTTCTTAAGGAAGGCAACTGAGAAAAGGTAGGAAGTGCAGATGGCACTAGAATAAGAGCTGAGCCCGAGTCCTGTCGTGTACTAACACTCTCTGCTTTTGAGCCCTAGTCCTGNCCAGGCTGGCCTCGAACTCACAGAGATCCTCCTGCCTCTGCCTCTGAGTGCTGGAATTAAAGGCATGCCCCACTACCACCTGGCTCAAGCACAACTTTTTTATTTAAAAGCTGACCCAAATGTGTCCCTTCAGGAAGACTACTGCATAGATTTTCCCACTCACAAACACTTTCTTAAGGAAGGCAACTGAGAAAAGGTAGGAAGTGCAGATGGCACTAGAATAAGAGCTGAGCCCGAGTCCTGTCGTGTACTAACACTCTCTGCTTTTGAGCCCTAGTCCTGTCATACACTAACACTGTCCACTTTTGAGCCCGAGTCCTGTCGTGTACTAACACTCTCTGCTTTTGAGCCCTAGTCCTGTCATACACTAACACTCTCTGCTTTTGAGCCTGAGTCCTGTCGTGTACTAACAGTCTCTGCTTTTGAGCCCGAGTCCTGTCATACACTAACACTCTCTGCTTTTGAGCCCGAGTCCTGTCGTGTACTAACACTGTCTGCTTTTGAGCCCGAGTCCTGTCATACACTAACACTCTCTGCTTTTGAGCATAGAGTGGAGCCTAGGTCCTGTCATGTACTAACACCCTCCCCTTTTGAGCCTGAGTCCTGTCATACACTAACACTGTCCCCTTTTGCCTTCAATTTTAATTGTATTATTGGGAAGGGGTTGGCGGGGTGTGTGCATGCCACAGGAAGCATGTGGAAGTCGGGACAACTGTCAGGAGTTATCACCTTCCACCATGTGGGTCCCATAGATAAAACTCAGGTTGTTGGGCTTGGTGGCAAGTGTCTTTACCCACTGAGCCCTCTCACCAGCCCCAGAGATGATTTAGTTATCTTACATATTATCCAAATGGGGTATTCTTAACTTAGAATGCATACTTTTGAGAACTTAAAATGTATAAATTAGAGAAAGAAAGAGGAATCAAAGAGAAAATGAAAGCCATGCAGAATTCTATGATTGCTTATTTTATCACAGAAAATCTCATTTTTACTACATTCTGTTTTGTAGTAAGCAAGCTACTTTTGTATTAAGTTTGTATTAAGACTTTATCGTGGGATGGTGGTGTAGTTGGTAGACTGTTCGGCGTACCCAAAGCCCTGGGTTCCACCCCCAGCACCACGTAAGCCAGGCATGTGGCACACACCTCTAATCTCAGCACTCAGGAGAGGGAGGCAAGAAGATAAAGTTGTTCAGGGTCATCCTGAGCTACACGGCAGGGTTGCGGCCAGTCTGGGCTACATGAGATGATACGAGAGAGTGTTTTGGTTCATATATGTTATTTAGTGTCAAAAATAGTTCATCTCACATTTGTTTATGATGGGTAAAATGAATTAGCATCTTGTTTTCAAAAGCTTTGAAAAGATTTTCTTTTCATTTCAGATGATGACGAAGCTGCACCAGCAAGAGATGTGTCTCGGCACTTTGAGGACACTAGTTATGGCTATAAGGACTTCTCTAGGCACGGGATGCATGTCCCAACGTTTCGTGTCCAGGTAAAACTCTACTTGTGTAACATAATTGTCTAGAAATCTCTCACAGTGATGTGAAAATGCTCCCTGCGCTTGAGAAGTGCACTCAGTGCTCAGCAGGTCGCACACACAGATCAGCAGTAGCTAAGAACTAGTGATTAGCAACTCTTACAGATTATCTCTTCTGCACTCAGTCTTATAAAGTTTTCAGTTTATCAGCAGAATCATGCTATAGTTTTTGTCTTGTGTTTATACATGTCAATATTAAACAGGTGAATTACTACTCTCAACTTGCCCAATTATCCCTTACAAGTCAGTGTTAAGTAACAACTCTTTATTAGAGTTATGAAGCTAGTTGAACTTTTGAGACTTCTTTGCTTTTTTGTCCCCACCCAAATTATAATATACTGTTTAAAAGAACAAAATTTATGCACAAGGAGGAGTTGAACTGTAATGAAATATGATAAATCCAGAATTGAAAGGATTATTGTGTAAGTTTTATGGCGAGAGATTAGAATGCGAAAGGTGTGAGCTGAGAACTGAAGGGCAGCTGAGACTGTAGCTCAGTGCTGGATGTGTTCCTAGGGTGGGCAAGCCCTGGGGCTGCACTGGTGGCACAGGGGCTGGGCTCGCATCAGCAGCAGAAGAGAGCTGGAAATGTTTTAGTCTCAGCCGAGGTGCCCAGTGAAGGGTGTGAGGAGACTGAATACTGAGTGCTGCGGACAAAGCTCCCTGCTGCTGTGAGTGCGAAGAGGTTTCACCCTGCAGGGATGCCTAAGTGCTGACTCAGCTTACAGTAGGTTGATGGGCACTGACTGAGAGTTATGGCCAATGTCAAAGAGATGTTCTAGGGGCGAGCAGAAGTTGGGGCTTCAGAGTTCTCTGCAGTAGAGAGGCATCATATAGAGAAGGAATTAGAAGACTTGGTTACTGGGGTGAAAATCAGGTTGAGAGAGGATGAGGCGGGGTGAGTGGTGGCTAGACTGAGCTAGACTTTTGTTTTCTTTTTGGTTTGTGGCATAGTCTTATATAGTCCAGGATGGTCTCTAACTTTTGGTCCTTCCTGCTTCATCTCTCCAAGCATTCAGATAATAGGCACTAGCTACCATAGCTGGCTTAAAAATCCACAAAATCCAAGGAACATTTGAATGTTGCAGTAATGGAACATGGGGAAGGGGCTTTAACCTGTGATGCCCCTGAAGACTAGGTGGAATGCTGCAGAGAGCTGCAATCTGTACTCGGCTCCCTCGGTTCTTAAACCTGACTAAGTGAGAATTCATAGGCCTTTTCACATCGCAGTATGGACATTGAACATGAACTGCAGCACTGAGAAAACTGAGTTCAAGTTCAGCGGGCAGAGCCCAGCTGCTAGTGACTTCATGTGCTGCACGCTATGGACACAAAGCTGTAATGCTGTGTTTTAAGTATTCATAATTTCTGTCGTCCCGTGTTTAGGACTACTGCTGGGAAGACCATGGTTATTCTCTGGTGAATCGTCTTTATCCAGATGTGGGACAATTAATTGATGAGAAATTTCACATTGCTTACAATCTTACTTACAATACAATGGCAATGCACAAAGATGTTGATACCTCAATGCTCAGACGGGCTATCTGGAACTATATTCACTGCATGTTTGGAATACGGTCAGTCTGCTTCCTTATATTTGTAAAGACATTTCCTTTACACGAAGTATTGGGGTGCCTGCACGCACATGTGTGTGCACACATAACTAATCCTATAGTTCCTGTGCACCACAGAGCCACAGCTTGGGTTCTGTGACAAGTGAGATAGGTGAGGTCTTGACAAGTGACAACTGACTTCAAGAAGGGAGAGTGAGCAAACTGGTCCCAGCACATAGATAGGAGGCAGAGCTGGTCACTGAACATCTGTATCATCCTCTTCTGTCCCTGGCCTACATATTTCCTGGAACTCAACTCCTCTGAAGAGCACTCACTCCTGCGCTGCTTGGGACTTTCTCGGTCCTGTTGGCTCTCCAGCCTGCTGTGTTCTGTAGGAAATATAACATGTTCTACCATCTCATACACATATTCTGCACTGTATGGCTTTCTGGTTGTCTCAGCTGATAAATCTGCTTTCTCAAGTATGGCTTTATCAGAGACCTGCAAGCTCTCTTTAATTCACACTGCTCAGGCTTTTAAAATACATCTAACCAGTTTTAAACCAATTCCTACTGATCAGTCCCCAGACTATTGACTTCTGCCTCCTTGGGCGGTTTTAGGATCAGCTTTGCCAAGAATGTTCCCCTTTTACACTGAAAACACAGTAGGTACCTTGCATTCCTGTATGTCCTGAAACACAGGATTCAGTGGTTGGAATAGACATTGCTGCGTGCAGGCATCTCAGCCTCTCCTAAAGTGACACCATGAGAGACCAGCCAGCCTTCTGCCCCACTCACCCCTGAGTTTTTCCTCATCTGTCCCCAGAAACTTACACAAGTAAATTACTGTCTTAGGTGTGTAATAGTACCAATAATAAATATAAATTCTTGAGCTGGGCAGTGATGGCACACACCTTTAATCCCAGCACTCAGGAGGCAGAGGCAGGCGGATCTCTATAAGTTAGAGGCCAGCCTGGTCTACAAGAGCTAGTTCCAGGATAGGCTCCAAAAGTTCAGAGAAACCCTGTCTCGAAACACACACACACATACACACACACATACATGCACGTTCTTAATTTCTTCTATGCTCCTTTCAGAGTTGGTTTCAATGTGGTTGTGTGTTGGTGATTGTGAATACGTGGTTGCTAGGTGCCCAGTGCTGTCGTGTTCCTTCTGTCAGCTATGGGAGTGCCCTGCTTGGGCACTAGAAACCTTCTGGTCTTCCCAAATTCATCCTTTATGCTTTTCCATCCCACCCCATTTAAACATCATAAAGCCGTATCATTTCTGGGACTGACTGCCCATACAATGAGGAGAGAATTATGTGCTTACATATGTGTGTGTTGCACATAGAAAAGAGATTATTACACACTGACACTAGTCCATTCTTATGTCTTTTAACAGATACGATGACTATGACTATGGAGAAATTAACCAGCTATTGGATCGTAGCTTTAAAGTTTATATCAAAACTGTTGTCTGCACTCCTGAAAAGGTTACCAAGAGAATGTATGATAGCTTCTGGAGGCAGTTCAAGCACTCTGAGAAGGTTTGTGCTCGTGGTGGCTGGTTTACCCTGTAATTCGCAGTGGTTATTAGACTCCTTCACATAGTCGAGTGGCTCTTCAACCCCCTGCGCCATCTCTATAGCCTGAAGAACATCATTCCAGAACGTCTGTCTCAGGAACCCCTTGAAAGAGGTCTATATCATGAGAAGTACAAGAATAGACAAGAAGGCTGGTCTGTCCTCAGAAAACTGGCATAGCTGTCTCTACCTAAAAGCAAAGCTTTTAAAACGTGGGCATAGGCAGAAGCAGGTTCTTTTTGAAGCATCTTTCTAGAAGTTAATGGTTTAGCAGAAAATTCTAAAAGTCTGACAAAGCAGCACCTAGACTTTCTGAACTATAACAAATATCCAGAGGACATGCAGTCAAATGTAAATAGAATAATATGACATTTATCCCAAAAGAAGTCCGATATTGTGCTGATAGATAAAGACTTAAGTTATTGGGTAGGCACATAGAATATACACTTGGCCTCTCAGTCATGTTTCTGCATCCATACGTTGAGTCTACTGAAGATCACAAAAGTCCCTACAATTGTATTTGTGTCAGATGTGTGCCTGTAGTTTGTCATAATTCCCCAGACAGTGTACCAACCATTTATATGGCATTTACATTGTAGTAATGGGAGGCTGTGCATTGATCATGTGTATAATATGCTATTTAGTACAAGGGACTAGAACAGCCAGGGGTTTGAATCCTGAAATCAGTTACTCATCATGGCAAGGGACAAATAACTGTACTTATTTGGGACATTTTAAATTGAATGTGCTGAAAAACTGTGGTGTTTATAATCTGTTCTTACATGATGTTGCCTTTCATATGCAGGTTCATGTTAATCTGCTTCTTATAGAAGCGAGGATGCAAGCAGAACTCCTGTATGCTCTGAGAGCCATTACCCGCTATATGACCTGATGCCTCTGCTCCTTAAAGATGATTCTGGAATGAAGAGCAAGTGTAGTCTCCAAGGGGACGGATCCAAGCCCCAGGACCAATGGTAGATAAAAAGAATTCAGAAATCCGTTGTGCCATGATTCCTTTAGTGTCTGCTATTTTACTGTGGGATGCCACTGCTTATCCAGCAGTGAGTGCTTGGCAGCGTCAGTGTTAGAGCTGTGAGGGAAGGCTGCTGGTCACGGCACTCACTTTCTCACAGTACAGGGTGCTGTACGCTTGTTTCAGCACAGCGACTAGTAATTCTCCAAATCCTGCTGCTCTGATGTACTAGGAGAACAAGAATTGGAGTGTGTAAAGACTGGGCCTTGGGTACTAAGTTTATACATGAGGAATCGCGCAGCTCTCGGTGCTGCTGTGGCTGGGGACAAATGCGTGGCTGCTCCAGCTAAGCTATTAGTGATTGAAGCAAGCACTGCTACTCCCTGAGCCTACGTGCATACCTTGTGTGGTTTTCAACTAAACTTGTACACGTTCTTTTTCTCTCGCATCTAAAAAGCATAGAATTATTACTCACGGCTCAGCAAAGACCGTGTTGATGGCAACAGTCTGTTTCCTTCAGTATAGTTTTTAAAATTCAGTTAGTGGGCAATATTACAGTGGCATTCTTAAAAGATTTCCTCCAAAGAGCAATCTTCTGATGAAAGTGTGTGGATTAAAAGGAGAATGGGCTATCTTTTGATATGCTGTTTCCCATGATTTTCTGACACTGGAGGGCAGCTGCCTTGTGCAGGGAATGTGGAAAATATTGCTGCAAATTTCTGCACAGTCCCAGGAGCATCCTGCCCGTGTGCTCCAGTTGACCCCATGACCCTGACTTTGAAGGTTGTGCAGCTCCTTACAGAATAAAGCTGGAAAATATTTTAGTGAGGCTATCCAATTTGTATCTTGATTTACAAAATGCTAACTTTGAGATACAAATATTGAAAAAAATGTATTAAGTACTTTGTATTCTGGAACCGTGAATTGCTTTTGAAGTCTGTCAGTATTACTGATATTTTTCAATAAAGAATAATTTTCCGCAATTTGCTCTCTTAATTTCATAAAGTCCTACTTTAGCTTCACAATTAGTAACAGAATCGGAGTTTCAGTTCTGAACGAAAGAGATTCACACTTAAACTGGAATCAGATGAGTGACCGATATTAAATGGCAAAACCATTTTGAAGCCTACAGATTTATACAGCAAAGCAGGAGGGGGCAGTGAGACAGCTTGGCCCTTGCCTTGAAGGATGTTGTAGCCCATCTTTCAGCACTGTATCTAAATACATAAAAGGTTCATTTGGCCTATGATTCTGAGTGCCGGGAAGACTGAACAACCACCTGATTCAAGCCACATGCTACTTCAGCTCGTGATAGAGAAACAGAAGAGAAATGAGAGCAGAGCTCTCCAGATTGTGAACCCATTCCTATATGAAAAGAAAGCATCCATTGATTGAGTTCCATTCCCATGAACCAAAACAAACCCTTCTCCTGGGTCCCACAGCCCAACTCTAGAACCTCTGGAGGACACCCTCAAACAATAGTAGATACACACCCTTCTGAGAAGCTTAGAAATCCAAATAGGTCTGCTTCATTAACTGCAGGGGTGGCATGCCGACGGATCCCTGTGATCCCAGCACTTGAGAGTGGAGCCAGGCAAACCAAGAGTTCAAAGTCATCCTCAGCTATGTAGGAGGACAGCTTAGCTGCTGCCTCAACAAGAAAAGAAAATGGAAATCTTTCCAGTTAGCATTATCCACATGGTCCTCTCATGTATCTGCATGTGCCTCTGCCCTCTGCCAGCTGTCATTTGTCCCCTGTAGTACAAGTGAACTTGGTAAGTTAATGACAGCCGTGCCTTTGTGAGACGCTGCTTGGGACCCAGCAGAGCCCTTTTCAAGCACAGCAAGAATGAAGGAAAACTTCCCAGAGCCTGAGCTCGGGACAGAAAAAGTCCAGCTTCTGCCCAGGTCTGGCGTGTCTGACTGTGAGCCTGGCTTTTTGTCTCACTTGGCTCAGCAGTAGTATGGCTTGTTGTTGAGAGCAGTGGTTCTCAACATTCCTAATGCTGTGACCCTTTAATCCAGTTCCTCATGGTGCGGTGACTCCTGACCATAAAATTATTTCAGAACTGTTATTTTGCTGTTATGAATCATAACTATCTGATAGTCCGGATATGTGACACCCCCCTCAAAGAGGTCATGACACTCTGGATGAGAACCACTGGTTTAGATGCTTCTGAAAACAGGTTGCGAGCCAGTTCACTAGAGTAGCTCAGAGATGCAGTTCTGAGGGCGAGTACCAGAGACAGCCAGAGAGTGCTGAGAAGGAGCAGAAAAACTGCCTGCCTGGCCCAGAGGGAAAGGCAAACAGTTCTAAGAGCCATACAGACTGGGACAAAAGCCACACACACATTCTAGGGCCTTGACAAAGTCCAGAGCCTCCAGCCAAGTTGACTAATGGAGATTTTTCTGTACAAAGCCAGTCTATAAACAGTGTGAGAGAGGTAAAATGAGAGCCAACGTTACATTTTAAGTTTTAATTACTATGCCTAAGAAATCCATCAAACAAAAAAATGTCTGTGATCTGGAAGCCCCTGCCCAAGGACAGATAGTTCCCAAAATGCTGGAGGCTGTTGTTTATGGGAGATAAGCCACATGTTTTTCACTCCCTTAAACAAGTTCCTTTGACCCATCTGCTTGATCACATGTGGTTGGGAGGTTCACAGGCAGGAAATATGTCAGGATGTACATGTGCCCCTGATTGGATGTAAGTTGGAGGTACATTGGGATATGTGCTTGTTCCTCATTAGACCTGATGGAAATACTTAAGCCACTGTAAGCCCTGATTCGGGGTCATTTTCTGGATACCCAGAGATGGACCTGGCCAGAGCCCATCCACCTGGCCAGTACTTAATTAAAGTCTGCTTCACATTTGATACTAAACTGTGGTACTAGCCTTATTCTTCATCAGTGGATTAGCAGTGGCCTTTTAATGAAAGGCCTCAATCTCAACAAAAACCTACAAGGCATACAGAGGAATAGAGAACCATGTGTCAATCAAAGAAATATCTTCAAGACCCTAAGAAAGAGTTTTCAGGCTGGGCATTTTGGGGCAAGCCTTTTATCCCAGCACTAGCGAGGCAGAGGAAGGCAGATCTCTGCAAGGCCTGCCTGGTCAATAGGGTGAGTTCCAGGTCAACCAGAGCTACATCATGAGACCCAGTCTGAAAAAGAAAGAAATACAGTCTGTGTCGGGTAAGTAAATCCCTTATCAGGAACTAAAATGTAAAGTAGACATAGGCAGGAAAATTATTTAAACATTAGCAGAGGAAAAACTGTGCAAAAGAACCCAACAAATTCTGGAGCTGAAAAATACCAAAGTTCATGAAAAGCTTATGAACATAGCCTGTAATCCTACTACTTGGGGGTGAGGCAGAAGCACAGTAAGTTTGAGGCCAGCATGAGGGACAGAGCAGAACAATACCTAAAAGGAAGTGGAAAATTCCCAAGGATTCAACAGCAGACATCATCAGACTGGTGAGAACTGTTTGATGAATATGAAGAACAGGTCATTTGATTCCGGGTCAGAGGGAAAAAAATCATAGCAACAGTGAAGGGCTTAAAGGATACCTGAACAGCATGCAGCCTGCACACACGGGAGAAGTCTGAGACAGGAACCAGAGGGACAGCTATTCAGACAAAGATGCTGGTTTGCCACCTTTGATGGCGTGGAGGGCCTTGATCACACTGAACAACGGCTCTGCCGCTGAGCTACAGTCTTCACTTCGTCTTTCTCACTCCAAATTTGAGGAATGAAATATATAGAATAATTCAAGAAGCTCCGTGAACTACATGGAAGGATGAAGTCACAGACCTGGTAAGGAAGCAGAGGACTTGAATACCCCTGTTCAATCAAACTATTGGTAGTTCAAAACAGACACCTAGAAGCAGTGAGAGAAAACCATCAGCCCTACAATGGAATCCTTCAGCTGGAAGAGAAGCCATAGGAAAGGCAGTGGTATCTTCAATTCCAGGCCACACAAAAGCAAAGTGCATCAGTGAAGGTAAAGATGAACAAATACAGCAACTTGTAGTGTGTACTTCTGCTTAAACTCACTAGTAATTCTAATACAGAGCTCAAAAATGACAGGCAGGAGAATAACTGGAAATTTATATAAATGGGTATGCAAATGTAGTGTGTAAAGGGAAGTACAGGTAGGGCTGAAAAGGAATAGTTTTTGTAGGTTAAAGTTGTTACCAGTTAAAAAATAGATTGCTACACTATTACAATGGAGTGTGTGTTTCCCATGGTAGCCACAAAGAAAACATCTAGAATATATAAAGAAGGAAATTAACCGATAATAAAAGCATGTCACTAAAAAAAAAATAAAAAGTGAAACATTAAGGAAAGCAGAGAGAAAATGAGGGCCAAGGGGCTACAAGATCTGTAGAAGACAGTCAGCTGGAGCAAGTGCTTCCCCATCTATAATTATGTCAACTATGGATCCATAGACAGACTGGCCAGATGGATTTTTTAAAAGTATATGCTGCCTATAGGGAACTATCTTTATATCTAACGGGTGCACATATTAGTATTCCATGCAAATGGAAGCCAGAGTACAGAGGCTATACTACATCAGGCAAATAGATGTCAGTCAAAACTTGTCACCAGAGTGAAAATGAGACTTGTTATGTCATAGAACCACAGCAGGTCAATTTAAACAGAAGATTCACTAATTACAAACATACACACAACCAGCAGAGCTCTAAAACATAGAAAACACTGACAAAACCTTAGAGACAGATAGTAGTAGACATGACATACATGGCATCAATGCCCCATTTTCATTAATGAGAAGAACACTGGACCAAAGGCCAAGGAGCAGCAAAAGGGCTTGAACAGCACAGGAGGCCCTGCCGCACACACAGAACACTCCATCCAGCCACAACAGAACCTGCTCTCTCCTACATACACGTGGAACATTCCCCAGGACTGAGTGAGTTAAGCCACAGACTGACAAGGTAGACATCCTATGACGTGTATTCGGATGACAGCAGGAAGGAGTTAGAAATAACAGCAGCAGGAAAATGGGAAAACCCACAAATGCGTAAAAATTAAACACAGTGTTGAACCACAGGGCCCAAAAGAAATCAAAGGAAGTTTGCAAACATCTCATTTCAAAAGAAAATGAGATGCGTTGTGCCTAAACTTGCTGGATGCAGTAAAAGCAATTCTAAGAGTGGAAGCTTCAATGACATCTAAAAGGAGCCACACTGAAGGAGGAGAGCAAGGCAGGATGGAGAGGCGAAAGGAGAGAAGAAAATGAGAAGGGAACAGGAGAAGAATCAATCTCATTTCAAGAAACTACAGAACAAACTATGTTCAAAGAAAGGAGGGAAAAGACTAAGAAAATAATAATGAAACATCCATGTAAACTGGGCAGTGGTGGCTCATGCCTTTAATCCCAGCTCAGGAAGCTGAGGCAGGTGTGGTCTACAGAGCAAGTTCCAGGTCAGCCAGCGCTACACAGAGAGACCCTATCTCAAAAAACCAAAAAGAAAAAAAATCCAAATAAGAGTTGTTTTTTGCAACTCTGAGATTCCATCTTGCACCTGTAAGAATGGCCAAGATTAAAAACACTGAT
>LOJH01059657.1:0-11234 GCA_001685095.1 Ellobius talpinus
GACCAGGCTGGCCTCGAACTCAGAGATCTGCCTTCCTCTGCCTCCAGAGTGCTGAGATTAAAGGCATGCGCCACCACTGCCCGGCATTAATTTTATTAGTGTGTGTGTTCATGTAGTAGGTGCATACAGGTGTGTGGCGGTCATAGGACAACTTCGAGAAGTCAGTCTCCCTCCGTGTGTGGGTCCCAGTGGTCTAATCCAGGTCCTTAGGTTTGGCTGCAGGCACCTTCCTTCTCCGAGCCACCTCACCTGTACCATTTTACTTTTGTGAGATGGGATTGGAACTGATTTTAAAAGCTGGAAGGACACACACACACACACACACACACTGAATAAATACTTGTAAAATAAAAGCTTCCTTGAGGAGGGCTGCCTACCCACCACCCCTAAGGTGGCTCCTAATTTCCAGGACTCTTAATTAGGTCTTTTGTGTGTAGGGTGGGGAGGCTGCTTTTGTAACAAGATCTTACAAGGCCAAGACTGGTCTCGAACCACCTATGTAGCCAAGGGTGCCTTTAACTCTTGATCCCCCTGCTTCTATCTGGGTAGTGCTGTGAGCAACAACACCTGGTCTGGTTTAAAAGCTCTGTGTGGGTTTTTGCCATGCAGCGGGAGCTGGCGTACAAGGACAGCTCTCCGTGCGAACGGGGCTGTTGAAAATGCACGCAGATACCAGGGTGTGCTCTGAGCGTCCGAGCTTCGCGGGTTGCAGCCGTTGCAGTGCTTACCTGTTGCCACTGGGCGGCGCTGTGCGCTCGGCCGGCGCCGGGTCCTGCGCTCGCACCTGCTCCGCCTCCACCAGGCGGGCCTCGGGACATTAGCGGGCCAGGACAGGACATCCTCCAGATGTGGCACTCGGACGACCAGTCTGAGCCGGTGGGACACACGAGTTCGCGTTCTCTCTGATCCCAGAGCCCGAGCAGAGGTAAGGGCGGAGAGCCCGGCGGGGCAGCGCGGTCGCCAGCTTGCATGTCGGGGCCTTGAACCAAGAGCAAACTCGGCTTCACCATGCTGTCAACAGGATTGGGGACAGGAGGTCACTTTTCCAGACTGTGGCTGCTTGGAGCTACCCAGAGATGCGTCTGACACCCCCTCCCCCCCGTTGCAGAGACCAAGAGACCCTCCCAGGTCCGTCACCACACCACTCAGATCATCTCCACCCAGGTACAGTCAGTCCCCACCCATCCCGCCAGGGACCCTTTCCCACCCGGACCTTTTCCCACTCAGGGCTCATATCCTCTCCCCTAGTCCCATCCCCACCTGGGACCCATCCCCACCTGGGACCCATCCCCACCCTTGTCCCATCCCCACCCGGGACCCATATCCCCTCCCCCTACTCCCATCCCCACCAGGGTCCCATCCCTACCTGGGTCCCATCCCCACCTGGGTCCCATCCTCACCTAGTACCCATCCCCACCCTGATCCCATCCCCACCTGGGACCCACATCCCCTCCTCCTACTCCCATCCCCACCGGGGTCCCATCCCCACCCTGGTCCCATCCCCACCAGGGTCCCATCCCCACCTAGGACTCATCCTCATCTGAGATCCATCCCCACAGTCTCATCTCAGCACAGGGACCCCAGCAACCTCAGGTTTCCAGTGCAGCAGGCTGAGAATGTCCAGAGTTACCACCCAGTGCCACACAGGACCCTGGAGGCAGGACCTGGTTCAACTGCAGGGTCTCAGCCCCCTCAGCTCTCCCCAGGCTGAGCCAGATGCCAGGAACGGTGTGTAGGCCACGTGGGTTCCAGGAAGCCTGGAAGCCGCAGGGCAGCTATGGTTGCTATGAAGAAAAATATGCATCCTGGTCGCAGGTTCTATTTTAAACGCATAGAAACAAAGTAGATCTCAGCCTGGTGGTGGTGGCACACACCTTTAATCCCAGTATTTGGGAAGCAGAGGCAGGAGGATATCTGTGAGTTTGAGGCCAGCCTGGTCTACAAGAGCTAGTTCCAGGACAGGCACCAAAGCTACAGAGAAACCCTGTCTCGACAAAACCAAAAAAAAAGTAGGTCTCAAACTGAACTCCAGCTGTAGCGGGTGGTCTAACAAACCTTTCTGGTTCAGGGATCTGTCGTTGCAACGGTCCTGTGTTAGGGCAGAGCTCGAGGATGGAGAAGAGAAAGGCCCTGCTGGTAGAAGGGTCGCCATTGTAGTGGGAGCTGGCAGAGCCATGCAGGCCTCTGGCTCCGTCCTCCCGGGACAGAGGAGCCGAGTTGGCAGGCCGTGTAGGTAGTCCCGCATTTCTCCTGATTCCTCTTCTGAGGACAGGCAGTTCAGGGAAGGTCTCTGGAAGCCACAAGCTGGCAGGGGAGAGCCAGGTGTTTGAAGAGGGAAGCGACTCAGGGCTCTCCAGATCCTGCCCCTTGGACCAGAGGAGCTCTGTGTAATTGCTAGGCCAGGGTTATGTTTGTCATGCTGTGAGGTGCTCAGAGCAAAGTCGCCAACACCTTCATCCCATCCACTGTGCTCAGTCCCGAAGAGCCCATTACCATCCAGCTTGTTGGTTGGTGTCACTCTCTTACAGGAGGAGGGTCACCGGGCTCCCACCAGAGACTCAGCTGGCTCCTCACAGCCAACAGCCATTTGTATGCAGTTTTTGTTTTTTTGTTTTTGAGATAGGGTTTCCCTGTAGCTTTGGGGCCTGTACTGGAATTTTTTCTGTAGATCAGACTGGCCTCAAACTCACAGAGATCCACCTGCCTCTGCCTCCAAGTGCTGGGATTAAAGGTGTGCGCCACCCCTGCCCAACTTCTGCTTCTACTTTTATTACTTATAATTACTACAATTATTAAAAGATATGGAAATGTTTGTTTAAACCATATATGGTGGTTTGAATAGAAATGGCCCCCAAAGGCTCACAGGCAGTGAGTGGCATTATTGGGAGGTGTGGTCTTGTTGTGCTTGTGACTTTATTGGAGGAGGTGTGTCGCCAGAGTCAGGTTTTGGGGTTTCAAATGCTCAAGCCAGGCCCAGAGTCTCTCTTCCTACTGCCTGCTGATCCTGATGTAGGACTCGCAGCTTCCTCTCCAGCACCGTGTCTGCCTGCATGCCAGCATGTCCCACCAGATGATAATGGACTAAACCTCTGAACCTGCACACCAGCCCCGATGAAATGCTATCCTTTATAAGAGTTGCCGTGGTCATGGTGTCTCTTCACAGCAATAGAAACCCTAAGACACCATGGAAACATAAATTAGCCAAAGATGGTGTTAAACTTCAAGAAAAATATGAGCGAGACTGTGTCATTGTGAAACCGAGAATATTCTCCTGGTCCAGCTTGCAAACCTGTGGGAGAATTGGGGTGTGTCTTGCCTTCTGACCCGCTGGCCTTGGGGCATTCCAGCTGTAGGTGTTGGGTTAGAAGAATTCCAATGGGGGCAGGGGGTAGAGATGCTGTAAAAGTCAGAGGTCATGAAGGACCAGAGCCAGACAGTGTCCTCTGGATGAGACAGGACCCTGAACTCATGAACTCGGCAGCTGTGGTTGCCTGCACGAGGCCCTACCTAAGACCAAGCAGTCAACATGGAGCAGGGAGAGGCTCACAGCCCTCACCCCTACTTGAGAAATGATTGGCAGCTAATGCCTTCTGGGAGGGAGGAGAGTCAGTTTTCCATAAAGGTGTTGATGTATGGTGGGTCTACCATGATCCAGCAGATGGCTCCATTCCTGTGTAGGAACAGACAACACAAATTGGATTTGGTAGGTTATTTTGATGGGAGAAAAAAGGAGCCATGGAGTTGGGAAGGACTGAGCGGCAGGTGCACTGGAGAGATCAGAGGAAGAAGAATATGATCAAAGAGGTGAATATGATGAAAACACATTGCTTGAAATTCTCAGAGAACTAAGAAAGATTTTTTTAAAGGGGCTGGAGAAGCTGGGTGGTGGTGGCGCACACCTTTAATCCTAGCACTTAGAAAGAAGAGGCAGGCAAATCTCTGTGAGTTCAAGATTAGCCTGATCTAGAGAGAGTGAGTTCCAGGACAGCCAGGGCTACACAGAGACACCCTGACTCGAGAAACCACGAAATGTTTTTTCTTTTAATTATATGTCATCAGCTGTGTGGTAACCCTGTGGAGTTCAGAGGACAGGACCTTGTGGAGCCCGTTCTCTTCTTCCATCATGGAACTCACGCTGTCCGGCTAGCTCTGCTTGTGACTTTACCCACTGAGCCATCTCAAGGAACCTGGCTTTGCTTTTTTGCTTTTTTTTTTTTTTGGAGATAAAAAAGCCCAGACTACACAGCCCAAACTGACCTTGAATGTGTGACTTTGTTTGCCCTTCTTGGTGAGCATGCAAGACCTGCAACCAACCTGGCTGATTTCTACTTCTTTTTTCGTTTAAATTTTATGTTTTATATTATGTGTATGAGTGTGTCACATGCATATATGTCTGCATACTGCACACATACCTGGTGGCCACAGAGGTCAAAAGAGGGCCTCAGGTCCTGGTCCTAGCAGGAGGCCGAGTGGTGGCCGCAGGAGATGGAGAGAGCCTTCCTTCTGAGGGAAGAACTGAGGACCAGCTGCCTGACTGAATGGCTCAAACTGAAGAGAAAGGAGGGGCTGGGAAGCCCTGAAGTCTTTGACCTGAGCCACTGGACACCTGTCTTTGCTTTTGCGTGGGAAGTAACCATGGGTGGAACAGCTTTTTGTCCCTCACCCATAGGCAGTGCCAGCCCTTCCAGGTGTTTGGCCCACCCAACTGGCAAGCTCAGAATGGCGTTTTAGCAGAACGGGCAATGGGAAAGAAGAAAGAGAAAGCGTGATTCACTGGTTGTCCCTTGCACATCCCTTAAATGAGGTTGTGCCTCCTTCCCCTCTGAGCAGAGCAATTTATGCCCAGGGAGTTTACAAAGAGATGGACCAATGAAAAGGTGCGTGGGCTGTGGCCTGCGGGATCCTGTCTAAGGCCACTTAGGAGATTATCTTGAGAAAATTGCCCTGTGAATGATTTGTGGGCCTGGTGGGGTGACAGCTCTTGAATGCTTTCTCGTGGGTTGGAAATATTTTGGGATCACCCCTCCATTAGTGGGCCAGTCAATAAGCCTGTCTTTGTTCCTCCCTGCTTCTGGGCACCACCCTAGGTCCCGCTGGTGACCGAGACTCAGCATCACAGTCTGATGTGATCGGTGAAGGAGCACGTAGCGGGAGGGGGAGGTTCAGGAAACGGTTCTTGCAGGTGAACTAACTTGGTTTAAAAACAAAATAAACAAAACTGATTCTCATAGGAACTGGTCCCTTTGGGTTAGCTGGGTCTTGGTGGCCCTGGGCAGGGGCAGAGCCATTCCCCAGCACCCCTCCGCCTGCTCTTCCAGTTCCTTGGGACAGAGGAACGGTGGCTGCTTCTTTCTGATGTAGGTGGGTCTTCTGTCTATGTGTTACTTTTATTGGTCAAATAAAGAGACTGCTTTGGCTTTTGATAGGCCAACCCTTAGATAGGCGGAATAGACAGAACAGAATGCTGGGAGAAAGAAAGCCGAGTCAGGCAGACACTTTGAAGTTCCGGCCCAAGATGGACGTAGGTTAGAATCTTCCCGGTAAGACACCACCTTGTGGTGCTACACAGATTATTAGAAATGGGTTAATCAAGATGTGAGNGCAGTGCTTAAATGAATACAATTTGTGTGTTGTTATTTCTGGGTATAAGCTGTCTGTGCGGGAGCCGGGCGGGACGAAAAGCAGGCCCCTGCTCTCCTTTCACTACATCTTTCCTGCTTCAGTGGCTGCAGGATCTGTCCCCACGGTGCCACTGTCACCCACGATCTCTTTGCGTGATCTTTTTTGGGGTCGGTGCCTACTAACATGCCTCCTGCCTCCCATTCACTGAGGGCCTCTTCTGTGGACTCTAGGCAGTACACCCAGAAATGGTCTGGTTGTGCTAAGGGCCCAGGGCTTGGAATCATACCTGGCCCTATTTATACCACACGAGGGAGAGATGTTTGCACACTGGTCTGTGTTGTCGGGTGGGAGCGGCTCATGCTGGTGGCCGCTGTACTTCATCTACTTGTCCTCCTAGGGGGACAAGTACCTGCCTGGGAGCCCTTAGGTGTGGGGTCAGGCAGCAGAGACAGGGTCAGCTGGAGAAAGGGCTCAAACCCTGGGGGAGCTTAGTCTTCCATGCCTGGTAATTAGCCTGTCCATGCTGGCTTTGACTGTCTGAGAGGGAAGGGGCCAGACTCAGATTTGCACAAGTGGGCACCAGTCAGGACTGGGTACCCACAGGGCTTCTGAAGCGGGGTCCTGTTTTGTTTGGTCTGTGACTAGTTAAAAGTGTATGCTGGTTGGGTGGTGGTGTCATGTGCCTTTAATCCGGGCACCAAGATGGCAGAGGCAGGAGGATCTCTGAGTTCAAGGCTAGCCTGATGTACACAGGGAGTTTCAGGACAGCCAGGGCCACACAGTGAGACCCTGTCCCAAAGAGAAACAAGCAAACACAGTTGATATTTGGAAATTACCAGGGTGTTTCCCACAAAGTAAGAATTTCTGGATTTTTCTTATTTATTTTTACTTTGGGTTATTTGTGGAGCTGTGGATAGAAGCCAGTGCCACTTACCTGCTAAGCCAAACCTGGACTGTGCTGTACCACAGAGCCACACCCACCCCTACCTGCCCTCAGACCTGGCCTATGCTGCACCGCAGAGCCTCACCCCTACCGACCCTCAGACCTGACCTGTCTATACCACAGAGCCTCACCCCAACTGACCCCTCAGACCTGGCCTATGCTGCACCGCAGAGCCTCACCCCTACCCACCCTCAGACCTGACCTGTGCTGTACTACAGAGCCTCACCCCTACCTACCTCAGACCTGACCTGTGCTGTACCACAGAGCCTCACCCCTACCTACCTCAGACCTGACCTGTGCTGTACCACAGAGCCACACCCCTACTGACCCTCAGACCTGGCCTATGCTGCACCACAGAACCACACCCCACCCCTACCAACCCTCAGACCTGGCCTATGCTGCACCACAGAGCTTCACCCCTACCTACCTCAGACCTGACCTGTGCTGTACCACAGAGCCACACCCCTACTGACCCTCAGACCTGGCCTATGCTGCACCACAGAACCACACCCCACCCCTACCAACCCTCAGACCTGGCCTATGCTGCACCACAGAGCTTCACCCCTACCTACCCTCAGATCTGGCCTGTGCTTACCACAGAGCCACACCCCTACCGACCCTCAGACCTGGCCTATGCTGCACCACAGAGCTTCACCCCTACCTACCCTCAGACCTGGCCTGTGCTTACCACAGAGCCACACCCCTACCAACCCTCAGGAGTTTCTCACTCATCTGGGTCACTGCCCACCTGTGGAAGCTTCTAGCCACTCTGGACATTTAAGTCTCTGTCACAGCCAGTGCCCAGCCTCTAACAGGGCTCAGCAAGCCCCTCATAGGGTGCAGCCCCACACAAGACAGGGCTCCTAAAGGCAGGGATTGCTGATAAATTAGGTTTGGCTTCCAGCCCTCACCAAGCAACCTTAGTATGAGCATGACTCCCGGCTGCAGCTCGTCAGGGTCAGGCCCCAGAAGGCCTTCCCTTTTGATCTGTGTTTATCTTTGCACTTGGTTACAAAGAGCTTTGTTGTTTTTTAAAAAATACTTTTGAAAAAGATAGAGGAAGGCAGATCTCTGAGTTTGAGGCCAGCCTGGTCTACAAAGTAAGTTCCGGAACAGCCAAGCTACACAGAGAAACTCCCAGCCTTGCTGGAATATTTGGAGGCCAGAGGTCAACCTGGGCATCTTTCTCAACCATCCTCTACCTTATTTTAAGGCAAGATCTCTCATTGAACCTGGAGATCACCTGTTTTGGCTAGATAAGCTAGCCAGTGAGCTCCCCACATCCTCCTATCTAGAGCCCCAGCATGCGTTACAAGTGTGCAGGTGTGTCCAGCTTCTTATGTGGGCACCGGGGATCCGAACCCAGGTCCTTAGGCTTGCCCAGTCGCCGCTTTGCCTCCACTCTCCCGCAACCTGCTTTTCCCGCTGGTTGCACAGGCCTGAAGGCTGTGGACTT
Organism: Ellobius talpinus; assembly: GCA_001685095.1. Lineage (NCBI taxonomy): Eukaryota > Metazoa > Chordata > Mammalia > Rodentia > Cricetidae > Ellobius > Ellobius talpinus. The sequence goes on from LOJH01059657.1 coordinate 8,022, forward strand.
CAGCCTACCTTGGACTCCTGCGCTCAACCTTAGGCCGGTGACCCACCCCTCTCTGAGCTGCCAGCTCAGCGACATTGCAGTGCAGAGCAAACATGAAGGCAGCATTGCCATTTCTTCACAATATTTATTTATTTATTCTGTCTCTTCGAAAAGGTGGGTGAGAAGGATGGCCTGAGGCAGCTTAACCAGCCCTTGGTTAGTGGGGGTCAAGCTTGCTGCCAGCTACTGCCATTTTAAACAAGGTTTAAGGAGCTTTGAAAAAGGATTGGGGTCTGCAAGAAGCTGGGCGTCTCTTTCCTAATTCCTTCCTTCAAGAGGAAAAAAAAACACGAAGGGGTTTATCTCCCTGGAAACCATTGCTGATGGCAGGACGCTGTCTTTGCACGCAAGAAGGTGGAGGCGGCTCCTGGCTTTGGGCGAGTTTTGCAGACTGACTGACATGTTGAGGGTCGGCTCCAGAGGTCTGAGTTCACGGCCCCTCTCCAGGCCTCAATTGGAGCTTTCTGGGGAAGCCATGTTGGAGGTGACTTGGCAACCCGTAGGAATGGGCTAGTGGCCAGCAGGGAGGGGAGGATTGCTCGCCTGCTCTCCTCCTTCCTCCTTCCCCCTCCCCTTCAGTGCTTCCTGGGCAGCCATCTTGATCCACTCTTTTCTGAGATGGTTTCTATCCCACCAAGGAGCCTGGAGCCGGCCACAAGGTGGCACTCTCCGGCGTGGATGCTGGTGGTGGAGCAGCGGGGAGCCTGAGACTATATTTAACTCTCCTTAGCTCCTTGAAGCTTGCCCTGCAAACATGGAGGCCACCACGAAATGGCTTCAGGCCTATGAAGCCCAGAGAGGCCTCTTGCCCAGGCAGACACACCCGGTCTGTTTGTTGTCAAGTTCGCTTCCCAGTGCCCTGGGCTTTCTCTGCCTTACCCACCCCAACAGTTTCCTGGAGCTGGTTGTCCAGGATGGGTGAGGAAGAACTGGGAGTTAAGGCTCCCCATGACCGTGGCCAGCCAGGTTAGAATCCCTTAAGGCAAGCATAGAAGGAAACCCTGGTGTGACGCTTCCATCTTGAGGCCAGACTGTGACTGTGGCTGTCCCCAGAGCACAAGACACCTACTCCTGTGGACAGTGGACCTGAGGGTCTGGTGGAGCCCAACCGGTAACAGCAACACAGGCTTAAATGTTAAGTGAGCACCTACTATTGTGCCAAGCAGCATGACTTCCCTAAATAGACATTTCAAGGTCCTTCCATACCAGAACGTCAGAGGTACCTGGGAGGTGGTTACTATTAGAACCAGTGTTTCACTCTGGAAACATTTAGTGGGTCCAGGTGAGAGCCAGTTCTCCCAGAAGGATCTGGCAGTCTGGCTAGCACATACGCTGAGCAGGCCTGAGGCGTTAAGGGGTAAAAGATTCTGTCCTCCCTTGTTCCCATTGGATCAGAGACCAAGTTAGGCTTGGTGCTCTGTGGAGAGAAGGGTAACAGAAGGAATCTGTGTGGGAGAAAACCAGACAGGCATGGCTCGGGTCTACAAGGGAGGCTGATGAGGGTAAAGAGCCATCTTGGAGCTGAAGTTTGATGTGGGGGAGAGAATGAGAGAGACAGACAGGCAGACAGAAGGACCTCAGAGCAGAAGCATCCTGGCATGAAGATGGGAAGCTGGGTGGGGCAGAGCAGGTGGTGCTGAGACTGAGACGTGAAGGAAGAGAAGAGCTCAGATCTGTCAGTGACTGGAGAGAGAGAACAGGGTCAAGGCAGAGAGCTAGGGGTCCCCTGTGGCGGCTGAATGGGGAGTGCCAGCCCCCAGGCCAGGCGGAATTGAAGCGTGGCATGGACTCAGGGCCAGGGGAGTCCCAGCATGGCCACGGGGGCCTTCCACGACAGAATGCCACTGTCTCTGTCTAGGCGGGGAATGTAACTCAGGTGGTAGAGTGTGTGCCTAGCATGAAGGAAGCCCAAGTGCTATGTCACCTGGGTGTGGTCACACACTCCTGTCGTCCCAGCACTCAGGAGGTGAAGACAGGTGGGTCAGAAGTTCGAGGTTAATCTCTCACATAGAGTCTAGGGCAGACTGGGCTGTATTGAAGCCGTCTCAATGACGGACAGGGTGTGGCCACACTGATGCCCCTGTGAGACAACTAGGTTTGCAGGGCCTTCTGCATGGTCCTTGCTGGGACTTGGCCAGCTCCTCTGGGCACTTAGAGCACAGCCCCTCCCACCATCGCCTCAGGCCCACCTTGTGCCCAGAGCAGCCGCCTCCTTCAGGACATAAATGGAGAAAACTTCCTTGTTGGCCTTCACCCAGTGGCTACATTTGGCTCTCCTTCCTAGGGCCCCAGTTATCCTGGACAGCCAGCTGTCTCTGATGACCTCAGCATCTTCTACCCAGACTTCTGGGCAGGGCTGGGGGGGAGGGGGTCGGTGGTGTCTGGGGCTGGGGTCTCCTGTCTGTCAGGCTCAGGAGGAGCCTCCATTCCTCCTGCACACACAGGTGCCTATCACAAGGCAAGGGGAGTGGGCAGGAAAGGGCAAAGCTTGGGTTACTTTCTCTTTCAGACACCTCTGTGAGAAAGAGTATGTGGACTCCATATTGGGGAGACTAGGGGAAGCCATGAGAACCATGGATAATCAGAGGGCAGATGTTCCCAGCTCCAGCTGCATGCTGTGGGGGCAGTTCTAGGAGGTTTTCGGAGGAAACTAAAATCCTGCACCTTGGAGTGAGGGGTCTGAATCTGAGACCCTGGCCCTGTGGTGTTTCTGGTCTGTTCTAACTGATCCATCACACAACTCAAGCCTGACAGCCCCTTGTCGACCTGAGGCACTGGGGCAGGCTCACAGGCATTCCACGTGGAATTTTCCATCTCCTGCTGCCTCTGTGACCTTGAACCAGCTCACCAGGAGGCAAGACTGAAGCTGTGGTGTTTAGGATTTATAATCCCAGTATTCAGGGGGCTGAGACAGAAGGATCCTCTAGTTAAAGGGCAGCCAGGGTTACTTAGCAAGACTCTGCCTCATTAAACAAAAGGCCAGACACTAAGGCCCATGTCTGTAATTTTATCACTTGGGAGGTTAAAAGTATCAGGACTTCGAGGCCAACCTTGGCTATGTGGTGTTTCAGAGTAAGCTGGGCTATGTGAGATGCTGTTTCAGAAAAAAACCCAAAACATGGATTTTCCTTCCTTCCTTCCTTCCTTCCTTCCTTCCTTCCTTCCTTCCTTCCT
>LOJH01059659.1:9908-20787 GCA_001685095.1 Ellobius talpinus
TAGGTAAAGATGAAAATTAGGGCATGGATGGGAAGGTATAGACAAAAAATGGTGTATGGGAGAAGAAAAAAGAGCATCTAATTGAATTATTTTCCAGAGATAAGAGAGTAAGAGAGGAGAAAAATTGCAATCTATAAGTAAAGTCGATTCTATTGGTCTTTCTAACAGGATTATGTCATCATGAAAAATGTGTAGTAGGTGCCCTGGATGCTGGAGTCTGTCCAGGAGTCAAGTATCCACACAGTGTTTGTGCCACTGGAATGCTTTCTCCCTGTTTGGACCTAAGATGCTCTTTGGGGGAATGAGAGGCCCTGGTGAAGCTTTTATGAGTGGAACGCATTTGTATTGTGTCTCGGAGGTAAAGACAATGGGGAGAGGTTAGCACTTCACTCACTGAGTGTGTGTGTGTATGCGTGCATATGTGTCTGTGTGTATGTGTATACATGATTGTAGGTATGTATTTATGTGTCTCTGTGTATGTATCTGTTTAGTCATAATTGTGTGTATGTAGGTATGTGTTTATCTCTGTGTGTGTCACCATGTGTGTAGGTGTCAGAGGACAACTGTGAGAACTGATTCTCTCCTTCCATCATGTGAGTTCTGTGAGCATCCAATGCAGTTTGTCAAGCCTGGTGGCAAATGTCTCTCCAGTTGCCCACACCTCTTCTCCCCAAGCTCATTAAAAACCATTACTTCTCCTTCTACTATCAATCACTTTCCACATGCACTAAGAATAGTCTCGCCTTTGTGCCTTCTTTCTTACTTCCTATCCTATGTAAAGACTCAGCTTCATTCTGAGCTGACCTTCTGCAGCATGCACAATTAGCTAAAGCTTTTCAACCTTTCTTTGAAGCCACTTTCCTGGGACTTTTCTCTCTTCTTTCTGTCCCCCAAAATTCTTAATATTATAGCTCAGGTTCCAACTTTCTTGGAAAATATTTTCGTGAATTTTGACCTTATGTGATCCCAGCTCCTAACATCTGTGTCCATTCCTGGGTTGGTTGCTGCTACATATTAGTTAGGTCTCTTGCAGTTATAGTTGATGGGATCATAGCTCAAGTTGCAAAAGTTACAGAATAGATACATTAAAAATATGGACACAGCTTTGGGAGCAGCTGTTTCGTGGTTTAATGACGCTGTCTGTTTTTCTCACTCTGTCCTTTTCCTCACAGACTTTCTCCTAGTGTTGGGCAGGTTGTCTTATTCTTTCTGATTAGTGCTTCCTGGTGACAGAATGTGTCCTTTTAAAAATGTCCACTATGAAAATCCTGAGAAGGGAGGGGAGGGGGGATGGGAGAATGGGGAGGGAATTGGGAGGAGGGGAGGNTGGAAAATTTTTTAATAACAATAAAAAAAGTGTCTGAAATAAAAAAAAGAAAATCCTGAGAACACCCTAATTTGTCTAACCTAGTCATTTGATCATAGGACCAACTGCTATGTTTAAGTCCTGGAGTTACTGTGGAGCTGTTTCCATACATACCAGAGAGAGAATATTGCCTGTAGGAACAAGAAAATGATAGCAGTTAGATGACAAAAAGGGGCAGTAACAATGCCTAGCAGACTATGTTCTCATGAATTTAATGTTTTCCCCTTTACATAAGAATGCACACCTTCCATGCTTCAAATTCTGCCTCAAACTGCATTGCTTTCTTGACTATTCCCTACACATTGTTGTCATTCAAAAATAAGTTGCAATATTTTAGAATAATCTGGGAATGCATCTGTAGTTGGCTATTGTGGTTGGTTTAGATACAGCTTTATTCTATTTTGCATGTGCATACATGTTTATGTCCATGTGAATATGCAAACATCTAGGTAGTTATGTGTGAAGGCAGAGGACAATCTCAGCTCTTATTCCTGGGGTGCTGTTCACCTCAATTTTAAAGATGCAGTCTTATATTGATCTGGAATTAGCCTTTTGTCTGGGAGACTCCCGGGGATCTCCCTAGCTCCACCTTCACAGTGCTAAGATTACAAGAGGGTATCACACAGCCTGTTTTTTTGTGTGTGAGCTCTAGGGATCAATCTCAGGTCCTCATTCTTGCAAAGGAAACACTTTACTGACTAAATTATCACCCCAGCCAAACTATTATCTTAAAGAGGTCAAAGTGTTGAACGTTATCTTCCAAAGACTGTGGATTATTCCTGAGACATCTGTTGGTGTTTTACAAATGTAGCCATTGAGTTGAGTGTGCTGGTGAGTGTCTGGAAATGGATCACTGCAAGTCTAATCCTTTCGTTGAAAAAGCAATTCAGTGTGGACATTCTGCTGGTGTATTATCTTCACAGGAGAAGAGTGTGATTAATAGTGGAACATAATGTATTACTCTAAAGGATGGCTGGGGAAAAAGCCAATTTTCTGTGCAGCATTTGGACCCCCTTGGAAGTGGGTTGTATTGTAAATTCAAGAAGTCTTATATAAATCTGGCAAAAATTTCTATTGGAATAGATGACCTATTTAGTCTATTACATCTTAGTTTCTATGATGCTGAGGCTCCTTGGGGTGTGTGTAGAATGGAGCAATCGAAGAATGGTAGATGTCACAGTGTGGTTGCCATCTGCAGAAGAGGAGCAAGAAGACTGATGGGAATTCTCTCCCTGGCAGATACTTATTCTCAAGTGCTTTTAAAACGAAGAGATCTGCAAAATTCTTCATGAGTGGTTAAACCATGAAGATGGATTTCCAAGTATATATTTACCAGGAAGAAATATTTTACAATGTGTCTGCAGTTTCCATTAAAAATCTAGCCAAATATCTCTCACTTCTCCCCAGACTCCTCTGCTCCTACATTTTAATAAATCAAGGAACATTTGTAAGTGCTAAATGCTAAATGGTTATTCACAGTTAATTTTTAATCAACTAACAACAGTTATGTGTTAATTGAATGCCATTAACAAACCATAACTTGATGCTTTAGCTCCTTTGTTATGCAAAGAAATTTTCCCTAAAGCTTTTATGTATTGTTTGACTTTCTTCCAAACAGAACATCAATAGCCTTGGACCATGAGTGTAACAAATGTGTTTGTTGTTATTATGCATGTGTATATGTTTGTGTCCCTGTGTTCATTTCAACCAAACCAGGAGGTACCAGAGGTACTGAAAATAAAACAGAAATTCCCATGACAGATTTTAGGTAATACCAACTGGACATTTGGGAATCATAATTTAGCTCTTTTTTATAGTTTTAATTTCTATATGTTACCTAATATTTCTTTGGCTTTTAATTCCAAGAGTTACTTTGGAAAGCAGGTCAGGATGGATCTCTGTAGGATTCCTTGTTCATTATAGACTGACACAGAAAGTTAACCCTGCTCATGCCCCTTACAGGATGAGTTCATACCTACTCTAGCGGAGTTCTGAAACTGCAACATATCTAGAAGATGATAAAACCTGGACTATGCTGCAGCAAATTATCCAACTCTAGCAGAGTAAGTGGAGAACAAGGTCCCACGGGAGTGAGGGAGCATTATTTGCCGGGTCAGCTATCTTTTTGTATATTCTGCTTAAACCCCTACAAGGAAATTCTTAGCATCTGTGCAGAAAATGTTTCTTTAATAAGATTTTAAAAACTGTTTTTGTTTGTGTTTTGCTTGTGTGTCTGCCTATAGGTATTTGGTCAAAGCGTGCTCTTGTAAGGTACTAAATATAAAGCTTTTCTTTTCCTTTCTTTATCTCCTAGATTGATGAATATGTCCTCATGGGAATATTATCTCATGGGAAAGATGCACAAAACATAAGTTCAAAGAAAAAATTAATAGAAGAACATTAAATGAAGCACGGAGACTTTCTGTGACTTATTTATTGCAATGTCTCCTGAAACTGGTCTTAACTGTGATTCTAGCCTCTCATTGGTTGTGAAGGTGGTTGAGAAGTCTACATGCAACTGTCCTCATTAGGGAGAGCTGGACAAAAGCAAACTCAAGCAAGTGAGACATTCACATCAAAACTGAAAATACTGTCACTCTTAACCTGTGGAATATTTTATAATTAGTTTGACGCCTCAGTTATCAACATCCAGTGCATCTATTACAAATTTAGGTTGTCATTGACTTATAAAGATTTTGGGAGCTGCATATAAGACCCTCAAATCATGTTAAAGGAAGCTACAAAACATTATACAATGTTTTTATGCTGTACAAATGTTTCTTTAGTAATATTTAAAAACTGTTTTTTTATTGTGTAGGTTTGTGTGTCTGCCTCTATGTGTGCAAACAGGTGTGTATATGCCTTCAGAGACCAGAAGATGGTGTGTACTTCCCTGGAACTGGAGCTACAGGATGTTGTGAACTGCCCGAGATAGGTCTGGGAGCTGAAATGTCCCCTGAAAAAGGAACAAGTATTCTTTTCTGATGAACCATCTCTCCAGTCCCAGAATAACGTTTCTTGGTTTGAGTTTCTGAAAACATTTTTAACACTTTGTCTGCCTGAACGTGTTGTGTTGTTCTGTCCTCCAGGAAGCCTAGTTGCCCCTCTCAATACTTGAACTACTTTTCCATTACTAGAAGAGTGACACAGCGGATATGGGTGTTTTAGAGCCAGGCACACTTCACGGATGTATCGTATCTTGATTTCTATTTTAGGATGATCTCGACTTTTTCCAGTATATAAAGTCTATTAAAGAAAATCTGTGAGTCTGTGTTCTACTCTGATACTGGATGCCATCTAGCAGGCAGGTGAATTCTTCCCATAATGATTATGATAACTAATATTTGTGTGGATATGTATAAGATTTTTTTTAAATTTCATTTAGCTATTATAACCTTAATAAGCAATAAGCTAGTAGTAAAAATTCTTCCATTTTATAGGTATAGCTCACCACTGGATTGGCTGAAGCCATTCCCAGAACATGATGCCATTAAAGCCTTGAATCTGGACTTTACTCCTGCAACTTCTGTGAAATGGTCCTTTTAAGATTTTCTTTTTTGGTGCCTCAAAGCTGGATGGAAGATAAGACCTAAGGCCACTGGTCAAAACTTAAGTACAGCCTCATGAGTTTTCACCCCTTTTTCTTTATCAAAGTTAATGGGACTGCTTGCATAACAAACAAACATTGTATCTGCCCTTTGTCCTTGTATTACATATGCTATCTGGTTTAGAGATATTGAAACAAATCTTTCTTTCAAGGTGGGCTCTGATTTAGTTAGTGCCATCTTCACAGTGAAGACTTCAGTAGTAATAGCACCACACCTCTGCCTCTTAAATTCATGTCTTTAAGACTAAGATTTTGCTTATCCAGTGCCTCCAGTGAGATGCTACCTGTCATCCTCCTAGTGCTATTTGTGAACCTAAGTCATCTTCTGCATTAGTCCTTGAGAGTGCCAAGAATTCTTCATACCTAACACATAGCCTTTATAACTCTTACAGAATTAACACCACCTACAGAGAAAATATCTGATAAATAATTTCTGAATGAGTCACTAAGTTCGTTAGCCTGTGCTTTCTTTGGAGCCCATCTAAGAAAATCATAATTCAAATAATGAAATAGGTAGCTTCTTTCTTTCATTTCTTTTATGTTGCTAAGCTGTGCAACCTCCTCAGTTGTAACCTGACTTTATTAGGCACCATCTTCATGAACCTTTATATTTTTCTTTCAGGGGACACACACAGGCTTTAGATTCTGCACTTCCATAAATGGGTTCTGTGTCTCTTCACTATTTTAGACTCTTGCTATGCAAATGTATCAATGACTATTGTGTGAATCACATGGTAGCCTTCCAAGTAGAAACATTAGCTTGGGTGCTCCTGAACATAATGATTTAAATTTTAGTGCTTTGGAAACATTTTTTTCCTGTGGGTGAGAATGTGATGGCCATATTTCAGGGATATGTCAAAATATAAAGCCATTGTTTAAAGCTTTGATCAGCTGCACACTAACTACAAGCACCTATCAAAGTTCAAAATTAGTGGTTCATTTATTTAAAAATAAGAACCTGTATATAGCAGTTTCCTTGGAGCCACTTTGACCATAGAAGATGAAATTCTCATCTTTAAATCCTTCATGGGAACAGAAAGCTTTTGTTCTGGGTTGACTGCTCTGAAAGACAGAAGAGATGGCAGTTAGGAGTCTGTGCACCTAGCAAGCAGGTTCTGTAACCCTGAAGTACTGTCCTCCTGTTCATACGACTATTGGCAGCTTTCTGAGAGTCCTTGGCATTAATATCTCTACTAGTTGGTATAACATGCAAATGAATAAAAAGAAAGTTCGTGTTTTTTTTCCCAAAATCTTATAACTCGGAAATTTATTTTCAATACGAGAGTTAGAGTGTTTGATGTTTTCAGAATTTTCCAGAAATAACTTTTAATTTTATTTGATGGCAGTTATTTCCTGCCTTTCAGCTTTTCTTGGTTTGTCCCATTTGGAGAATAATTTTACTGACAAGTATTTCACCTTCTTTTTTTGTATGCTTATAAATAAATTTCTAATGGGATCCTTTCAAAGCTGATAATTATAGAACTGAGAATGAGATCTACAGACATCTCAAACTTGGAAATGCCTCTATACATTGCCTTTTTGCTTCTTCATATCTAGATCCACATCTGTAAATGTGCAAGTCATAAAAAAGCAACCAAACAATCAAATAAATAACCTGCCACCAGTTTCTCAATTCTGGGAGAGTATTCTCTAAAACTGATTATAGCATTTTCTGGCCAGACCAAAAAAAAAAAGAATGTGATATAACAAAGCGTTTCTTGACTGTGAGACCAAGAAGGTGCAGTTGTCAAGTGGAGGGGGCCCTCTTCTTCCTTTGGAGTGAGGTGCGGATGAGAACTGCATAGATATTATTTGAGGCAAGCTCACATGTTTCCTGTGGAATCACTTTGTTATCAGAACTTTGCCCACCCCCTTCAGCTGCCAGTGAAAATGTTAGTACTGGAAGTGTGCGGGGGGGTGAATGTGGAGACTGGAGAGGATAGATATCTTCTGTTTGCTAAATACTCATTCACTGATTACCACCATATATTCTCATTGAGAAGCCGGTGTCCGGGTAATTATCTGATACCTACTAAGTGCTGAATGAATGGTCGATAGGTTTTAAATAAATAAGATACAAAACAAAATGAAAATTTTATATTAGCTTGCAATGTCAATATATCGATTGGGATTAGAGTTCTGTAGATTGAAAAAGGAGTAGTTCTGGGCACTAATTAAGAGATTATAATCCCCTTAATTAAGTGCTTTTGTACAAGCTGTAGTAGCTGTGGGAGGAAGGAATTAAAATGAAAGAGGATTTTTAAAGACATATTCACTCTATCAGCTATTTCTGAGAGGTGAGCTGCACACACAGCCATGTGGAAACAGTGGGGAGAGGGTTGGAAAACTAATCCAGTAGGGAACAGGACACAACATTGAGATGTATGCAAATAAAAATACTCAAGTAGCTTTGGAGAATATATATATATATTATTAAAAATATATATTCTTAAAATATATATATATATATTCTTAAAGAGAAAAGAAATAAATCCCTTTGGCTCACAGGTTTAGAGGAGTCGGTCCATGGAGACTTGATCCTGTGTTCCTGGTCCTATTATAGGGGAGAATATCCTGGTACTAGAAGAGTGTGATAATAGCAGGTTTGAGTGGGGGAAGGAGGAGGAAGAGGAAGTTAAATCCCTTGTAGCCTACTTTCTCCAAACAAACCCTGACCTCTTATGTTTTGTTACCTCCTGAAAATGGTGTCATGTTTTAAACCCACTAAAGAATTAATATATTGATTGACTAGACTAATGCTCTCTGGATCTAATTACCTTCTAAAAATCTATCAGCTCACAGCCAAACTTCAGTATATAAGTCATTTTATGTTCAAGTCATTGGATCCTACTCCCTGCCCCACTGAAAGGCTCATTAACATTTCATATTGAAAAATGCATTTAGCCTACCTCAGAGAGTCCCCAAAATGTCAACATCCTTCAAAAGTCCAAGTTCAAACTTTCCTGAAACTCTTAGCCATGAGCCTTTGTAAAATCAGAAATTAATATATGACATCTTTCTTACATACAATGTCACCAACTAACCATTTTCATTACAAGAGGGAAGAACAGGAACAGAAAGGAAGGATTGGAACAACCTAGAAAAATGCATCAGGGAAAACATTAAATTTTAAAGCTTCATGTCTGACATCCAGGGCACAAGATTATGATATGAGATCATCTGGGTTTGGAAAGTACCACTGTCATGCCCTGACCACTTACTTAAATTTCATGTGGTTTTTCTCCTGAACTGGCTTTAGTAATTACCCGAAATTGAATTTAGAAATGGCTCACAATTTTGACATCTCTAACTTCCTGGATTATCCTGTGTATCTCAGCTTTTCTTTTCCACTGTCCTTTGTTGCTGTCTTGGGAAATGCCTATAGGGACAGGGCTCTTGTCACACATTATCTGTTGTCACAGGCCTTTTAAATCTGGATGGCCTCATATCTCTGACCTCGTAGCTCTTGCTTCTGAGTAACAGTAAATCCAGGATCAAATGAATGCTGCCATTGTATGTTGCTGCCTTTTATGCCATAGCTGGATACCTATAGCCAGTGTGTATTCTTTCAATCAAGTGAAGAAACCAAAGCTGGATACCTATAGGCAGAGTGTGTTCTTCCAGCTAGGTGAAGAAGCCACAGCTGGGTACTTATAGGCAGTGTATGGTCTTCCAGCCAGGTGAAGCACTAACCATATACAAATCACTTAGGACGGTCTCAGATGCAATCTGTGAGATGATCACAATGTTTTTTTATTCTGATGCTGAATGAAGTGTGGTAATAAGACCTAGATTATTGTCATGGGCCTGGGCACACATTTTGCTTCATTCATGACTCCTCTCAGTACATTAATGAATAATGCTTATACCTTGATTATATGTCTGTGGTCAGACATGATGGCACATGCCTGAAACGGAGTGAAGAGGGTTGATGCTGGTGGGTTGAAGCCCAGCGTCAGCTAGACACGGAAACAAACATCACAGGATGGTGTTTAAAAGCCCAGGATTATTTCAGTCAACCTGCATTCATTGTACACAGGAATGGGCCTCATAAGGACATTTTTGTATAAGTACATAATGTATGTTGACCTCCCCCTCAGGGTAGGTTTCTCTTTCTTTCACCTTACCATTCCTAGTTCTCTTCATTTTCTACAGATCTGTTCTTTTAATTTCATGTCACACACACACATACACACACACATACACAATTTTATTCAGTCATACAAGGGAGAGTTATGGCATGTTTAGGTATAATTATGATCTGGTTATTATTTTCATTTGGAAATTAATCACAACATTAGGAGATACAACTGTGTGTCAAGCTGGCAAGGGGTAGACTTGTGATGGCTGTTCTTGTTATCAACTTGACTACATCTAGAATTACTTGAAGCTTAAAAATGGAGGGGCACACCTGTGAGGGATTTTTGCTTACTTTGACTTAGGGAGATCCACTCCTAATCTGGAATTTGGAATGGGAAGATTCATCTCTAATCTGGGCCACCCCTTTTGCTCAAAGCCTATATAGCTGCATGAAAGAAGGAAGCTTCCCTCTGCCTGCTTGCGCTCCCCTTGCTAGCGTGTCCGTCTCTTTGCTGGTATTAGCGCTTACTTCTTTGGGATTCTGGTGTGTACTGAAGACCAGCTGAGACATTCAGCCTTGTGGACTGAACTGGATTCTTGGACCTTCTGTTCATAGGCAGTTGTTGTTGGATTAGCTGGATTAAAGCCTGTAAATCATCCTAATAAATCCCTTTTCTATATAGATAAAGATTTATTTTATAAGTTCTGTTTCTCTAGAGAACCCTGGACTAATGCTTTTGTGTGTCTGTGTGTCTGTGTGTGATCTAGGATTCACAAATGAGAGAAAATGTCTGAATTAATTTGCTTAATATGACAATCTCCAGCTGCATCCATTTTTCTTCAACTGATATAGCTTCTTTATGGCTGAATAAATATCAATTATGTACTGCATTTTCTACATCCAATCCTCTACCGTCAGATATCATCATATATACCTTCAAGTGTGTGCTCAGGAATAGTATAGCTTGGATACTTCATAATTCTAATTTTACTTGATAAACCTTCCTCCTGGTTTCCACAGTGTCTGGTTTATTTGAATTTCCCACTAGAAGTGTTGGTTACCTTTCTCTATGTTCTTCTCAGAATTTGTTGCTCAATGTTGCTCATTCTAACTAGGGTGAGATGGAATCTCAGGGTAGTTTTAGTTTGCATTTCTCTGATGGTCAGTGAGGTGGATCATTTAAAAAATATTTATTGCTCATTTGTTTTGTTGTTGTTTTTGTTTGTTTGTTTTTCTGAGTCAGGGTTTCTCTGTAGCTTTGGAACCTGTCCTGAACTAGCTCTTGTAGACCAGGCTGGCCTCAAACTCAGAGATCTGCCTGCCTGCCTCCTGAACGCTGGGATTAAAGGTGTGTGCCACCAACCCTGGCTTTTATTGCCCATTTGTATTTCATCTTTTTCATTAGCCCATTTAATAATTGGGTTGTTTGATTTCTTGGAATTTAGTTTTTTAAAGTCCTTTATATATTCTTGATATTAGTCCTCTCTCAGATACGTTGTTAGCAAAGAATTTCTCCCATTCTGCAGTCTGTTTCTTCACTGTCTTTTGCTGTGCCTGTTAATTTCATATAATCCCATTTATTAATTGTTAATCTTATTTTCTAAGATATTTGAGTCCTTTTCAGAAAGTCCTTTTCTGTGTCTGTTCCTGAAATGAATGAAATTTATGCTCTGGCTATGCTGAAGCATTCCTGGGCAGCCCATATATGGTGGTTCTGTTGAATTTGTCCAAATTGGGTGTCATGTTCTGAGTTGATGAGGACTGACCTGGTGGTCTCTTCCTCAAGAGGGCACCAGATCTCACTACAGATGGTTGTGAGCCACCA
>LOJH01059661.1:0-10974 GCA_001685095.1 Ellobius talpinus
TCTCAAGTGTCTTTTTTCTTCTGGTTATAGTGTCATGTAGTCTCCTGTAGACAGGTGACATTCACTTTCTCACTCCCCACTGGAACATTGGTTCACCAATGTCACCTCTGTTTCCAATGGAAGCCTCTATGAAATTGTAACAAATTCTCGGGTGCTCACTGAAGAAATGCTGCTGGTGTGCTTTTTGTCATTAACTGTCCAAGTGCAAAAAAGGACAGCCCTGTCATACCAGACAGACTTAAAGGTTTTAACACTCCAATTTGTTTTGTTTCTATAGGAAATGTGTGTTAGATGTTCTATTTTTAAGATCAAACTTGGATACTCTGAACAGCCTTCCTTTTTTTTACTCTCTTAAAAAGCTATGATAAAATAGTGCCGCATGAACAAATACCCCCCAATAGCTGACCTTTTAGTTTAAAGATAGAAAATTATTTATAAAAGACAATAATGAATTATAATAGCGGGTCCTTAGTCCTATTTTGAGTTTGTTTCTATGCATGTGGAAATATCATTACTTGAATCTTAAGCTAAATTTAAAACAAAATATCCAAAGTTCATCTTCTGGTTTCATCATGCAGAATTAAGAATACAAACAGAAATGGCAACTTTATCAAAAAACAAAAACCATGGAAAAGAACCAAAGACCTCTCCTCTGGTTTGTATGAAAGTGAAAACAAGAATTTTCTAAACTCTTCTTTGTTTTCATGGTTTTGTGATGTTAACAAATTGCCAAGGTTGGGGGACTGGGCATTTCTCTCTTGCTTCCTGAGTATTAGAGATGAGCTAGCTGCTACAAAATAAGCAGCCCACCTGATATGGCTATGAGTCCAGGTGAGCCTCAGCTCCCCCTCCAGGCAGCAACACAGCAAGAGGCAGAACACAGGCTGGCTACCCCTGACTAATGCAGAGCCCAAGAGACCTCACTCTGACAGGCTGACCAGTGTGGGTCAGAACTATGCTCTCACCCAGGGTTCCCTATCTTTTTTTTTCCTTCTCTTTCTCCACTTTCCATGCCAGTCCTACATACATCCATCATTTTTCTTGAGTCATGCTTGCCTGGTAGATCTTTAATTATCTGAATCTGTGTTAATGACTTCTCACATACCTACAGAGACTCTTGAATAAGACTGTAGTACCACTTTCTCAGCTTTCTTGGCTAATGTATGTGCTTTCATATATGACCCAGTTGCAGCCAAGAATCTTGCTATGCCAGTGTAGCCAAGCCATCCAGTCTTAATCATGATCAGGACCCCCTTTCCCACCGACTCTTAGGTGGTATATGAGTGCCCTAGCCAGTCTCTACAAAGAATCCTGTGAGGTCTCTACTAAGCATCTGTTTATCCCTGCTGTTTCCTCTAGGTACTTTCCCTTCTGCTGACCCATCTGTACCACCTTCTCTGTAGGTCTCCTCTTTGACTTCTTTCTGCACATCATTCAGTGAACACAATCTCTCTGTCTTACTACAAATCCTGGTTTGGCCTGCCCCATCATGATGAGCTGAATACTGTCTTCCTTAGCATGTGTTAGTAAGTACCACTGAAGAGTCTTATAACTTAAACTCACCCAGAAAAGTAAAAAAAATTAATACAGTTCTTTTGGTGGTGGAGTATGGAGCATTTTTGCATCAATTATATGGGATGATTCATAAAACTGACATACTTATATTCTCCAAGTAATCACTTGATATGTATAACATGTCTGAACCAAACATATAAGTTATCAGAGTTTTAAGTTTTGGCCAGTTTTGTTTTGTTTTCCTACTTAAGAGCCATTTAGTTATAGAAAACATTTTTTAAAAAAGAAACTGTGAAACAAAAACATTTAACGCAGATGTCATGATTGATTATATTAATTCCGCAGTGAGAATGCTGTGTTCTTCAGGTTATTTGATTTCTCAGCAGCTAAGCAGATATAAGGAGAAAAGGAAACAACTGTCAACGTTCCCTATAAAAGGGGCAAACTAAATCTTGAGAGCTTTTGTAATTCCTTGATTCTTTTCTTTGAAACCTTCATACATGTTTGTTCCACCTCTTAATATTCTTAATGCCAAACAGTTAGAAGAAAGACACAAAAAGTCAGGTGTGTAGATTTGCCCAATACTTGTGGTTATAATTAGACCAGATCACATGGTTAATCCAATTGTATTTCTGGGAGCTATAAAAATGTCTTGTGAACCTTTGACTGCATACTGAATACTCTCCTATCTCCAAGCAGAAACAGGATGACTATTGAGGTTAACATATTGAATTTTAGTTTGCACTTTTCTACTTCTTTGCCATTTTCTTTTATACATACAATTAAAAAACAAGGAGAAACAATAACAGCAGCAACAAATAAAACAGTAATCAGAAGTCCATGGTAATCTGATTGGGGAACAAAGTCTCCTCGCTTGTTTTGACAAGGTATGAAGAGGGTTAGAAATGCATTTTTAAAAAAGTGAGGAAATAATTTATATAGAATAACAAATTTTGACTCAAAAAACTTTCATGAGCAATTAGTTTTGTGGAGTTTAAACTTGCTTGAGAAACTGAGTATATTTTACCCATTACCATTAAGGGAGGACCATAGGCAGAAAAGTGTGTAGGGAAATATCATAATGGACTGGGGTGAAAGAGTGAAAACCCCAGAGAAAATAAAAGCAACATGTTAACTGATTCATTTAGAAGCTGTAAAGAATGTCAATCGCATTATTATGTGATTATTATTAATCAATCTAAATTTAATAAACTGACAACAGGTATCATGAAGATGTTGAGTTGTGATTTTCCTATTAATGGTTCTTAAAATTAATAAATTGTTAATTGGTTAGAAAATGTTGGCTTTTGCTATTAATACTAATATTTCAAAGAGAGGCCTATTACATTAGTGTGAAGAAGGGTATCTAAGTATTTCAATATTGATAAATATGTTTTTCTAATTGAGAAGAGATTTTTCATATATCAACAAACATTAATTCAGGAATTTTCATAACCAAGTAGTTGCTCTGTTTAATTAAACTTTGCTTAAGACATAAATGAATGTGGATGATGCTAAATGTAAATTTATTTACTTATATTTTTGCAAGTAAAATTTTGTTTCTTTAAATGCATTTTTAATTAAAATATAATTACTTACTTCCTTTTTTCTTTTTTCCCTTCAGATCTTCCCATGTTCCCTCCCTTTAACTCCTCCCATATCCCCTTTTCTCTTTTTTCTTTGATTGCTTTATATGTAAACAATCATATATGCAAAAATATATCAATACAACCTGCTGAATCCATTTTTTGTTGCTTGTGTGTATATTTTCAGGGACAATTATTTTGTGTTAGGTAACAAATTAGGTTTCTTAAGACCATACATCACTGACTTCCTAATCCTCTCTGGTCTCAATTGTAGAATTTTGCTTTGGATACAACAAAAACCACAAGTAAAATACTATCATTAAGTCGAATTTTCAAGCTGGAGGTATATGTACTGGGAATTTATCTGTGGACTAAGACTGATTCTGTAACAGCATCTTGACTGAGTCAGGGTCCTCTTCTTTGGCTTGTTTCTTAATAGAAAAGTGGCTTTTACATTGGTGATTAATTGAAATCTTAATGCACTCGGGTTGCTTATGAGTAAGTAGATTCCTCACTGTCATTACAACCTGTGTAAGAACTTTTGTACCTGACTGATAACCCATAAGAGAAAATCAAAAGAGACAAAGGATGCTAGGTTTGTAGATGAGTATGTGTGGTGGCTGAGAGTTGAGTGGCTTTTGGTCTTGGTAGTGAAGGCAAAATAGTTGGTTACAACTCATAGAAGATGATAGTTTCTTAGATTTAGGATGTACCAGATAAGAGCAGATCTTAGGGGAACACAGCCCAATAGACCCTGACTGAGTGTGGCTCAGAAGGAGGCAGAATAGAGTAGTTAAAAAAAAGGCACACACAGCCAGCCATTTTGTCAGATAGAGTGGTGGCATCTTTGATCTTTTCAGGTCACTCCCTGTACCCACGTGTCAGATAGTCCTGTTGGCTCCCATCTTCTACTGTATATCCAGACCTGATCCTCTTTCAGCTGTTTCATAGCTATCACCAATCTTATCTATTTTCCTTCACCAGGAACATTGAACCATTCTCAAAACAGCCCAAGGTTCATCAAAGATATAAGATTCATCTGACCCAGACCTGATTACTGTTCAAGACCATGCACTATCTCCTCGGTGCACTTTAGTACACACTTGCCCTCTTCCTAAACCCTATGCACATTCTAGGTATATATGTGCTCACACTTCTCCCAATACGAGAGAGATTCTCTTGCGTTTTCTCTGGGTGTTTTCATTCTCCATGGCCTCTGCACCTTCTTACTGCTGGCATTCTCTAGCATCTCATTTTAAATTATCAATCCTCAGCCTGTCCAAAGAACTTTCTAACCCATAAGCTGTTTTAGTTGTGCATTAATATTTCCATGCATTTTACCTATCAAAGAGTTGTTTATATCTTTATTTTTCAAGACAACACAAAGTCTCACAGTGCCCTCACTACAGCAAATAAATGCCAGAGACCTCTCACCCTTGTTTCATTTGGGGGATGTGAGTGGGGTATTCCAGTGTGACTGGAGACAAGAAGTACTGTAGACCCTTGTGCACATCATCAGTAAACGTGTCTGCTGGAATGTTAATCTAGTCAGTGAATAAATGCACAGTTACAAACTATTATCTCTCAGACTCTGAGAACACTTGAGTTGCATTAAAACATACAAAAGCCATTTATCTCTGCCCTTTCAGAGCTCAGCTAGCTAGGGTGAATCCAACAACAGATATGAAACTAAGAAAAGAAATGGATGGCAAGTAAATGGTAAGAAGTGACTGAAATCTCTTGGACAAGTGTGGTGAGGTAGGAAAGCAGAGTGGGATCAAAGGGCTCTTGGAAGTTGGACTAGAGGTGAACCTGGAAGATGTGACAGAGGACAAAAAAGGCCCAAGGGAGGAGGAGTTTGGTGAAGTCCTCAGGAGTGGGGAACTCACTAAAAACTATGTAAAAGAGTGGACCAGAAATGAGTTATATAACAAGACACAAACCCATCGGTAAAAGGAGTGTGTCTAGAAACAGGTTAATACACACACACACACACATCAAATAAAATATCATAGAAGTGAGTTGAAAATTCATTGCAGTGAGATAAGAGAAAAGACTAATGGTTAGAAACAATATCTTATGTACTATCTTAGCGCAAATATTTTATCTTAGAAACATTTACACCTATTTTTTTTAATTATTTATTTATTTTACATCCCTGCTGCAGTTTCCTCTTTCTTCTCTCCTCTCAGTCCCTCTCCCCATTTCCCCTCTGTTTTCATCCCCCAATCCATGCCCCCTCCAACTCTGTCCAAAAAAGGGCTGGTCTCCTATTAATATCAACAAAACACGGCATATCAAGTTGCAAAATACTAAGCACTGCCCCATGTAATAAGGTTGGGCAAAGTGATCCAGCACAAGGAGTGGGGTCTCAAAGGTCTGTAAAAGAGTCAGAGACAGCCCCTGTTCCCACTGTTAGGAGTCCCACAAGAGGACCAAGCTATACAACTCTAACATACATGCAGAGTGCCCAGGCCGGTCCCATTCAGACTTCCTGGTTGTCAGTTCAGTCTCCATGAGACCCCGTGAGCTCAGGCCAGTTAATTCTGTGAGGCTTCATGTAGTGTTTATACCTATTTTATGTTAGTAGATGCATTAATGAGAGAGATAGAAGTAGCAAGATATACACAATAATAAAATAGACAGATGAGACTGTAGAAATCATGGAAATTATAATTAGAAAATCCTTAAAGCAATCCACTTAGCTTCATATTATACATGACATTTGATTATATTATTTGACATCTCAAATCTGGGGTATGAAAAAGTACATTATGACGATAGTTTGAGTGTCAATCTTTAGATGCCTCCGTGTGAAACCTAGTTTGTAATACACTAACTGGGTGTGGCTGTGAAAATGATCTGAAATGCTAGAGTTGTCAGCATCTACAACCTGCTCGCTTTATGAAAAGGGGACCTTATCGAATCAGGTGAAATCTTTTAAGAGCACAGGCAGACGTTATCGCACACGGAAGTCAGGGTAGATACCCACTAACAAGACAACCACAGAGGTGGTGTGAAACGATAACGTTAGAAGGTAGAGCACATGGAGCCATTGACGGTGGGGGCAACCTAAGTTTGTTGAGGATTGAGGTAATGCCATCTCTTCAGTCATGTGGTGTTTCAAGAATCATTTGCAGGCTCTTAGTTATACCCAGCATTGTAATCCCTCTGGATAGAAGTGAACGAAAGTAGATCTCAGTTCTATAATAGAAGAGTTGAAATCAAAGCATACTTCGAAGTAAAGTCTAGGGATTTGGAAATGCAAGCTTCGAAAATGTTAAAAAATCTATTGCGCATTATTTCAACCAGCAAAGAGAAAATGGAACATTGATCCAGTTTAAAGTTTAAATTCTCAGCACAGTCCCCTTATTTGTTTTAAAGGTGTTTTTATAAGAGAACTTTTCAAGTGTAATCCTATAAGCTTGCCCAGCACTTACCTGATAAATGTAGGGAAATTTCTTGGTGCTAATTAGGTAGATGTGCACAAACCAATGGTACCAAGAAGGTTCCTGGAAGTATTCTTCCTTGCTATACATGGTAACTGATGAATATTATACAAATGTACAGGCATTATCAGGATGACTCAGTTTCTTTTTGTGTGTGTGTCTCTGTTTCATGATATGCATGCATGTTTACATGTTTTTGAGCATATATCTGTGAATTCACATGCACATGTGCAATGCCAGAGGTTGATGTTGGGAGCCCTATTCAAACACTCTTATTTATTGAGGCAGGATCTCTCATTTGCAGTTAGATCTTATGAACAGACTGATTTGGCAGGTCAGCTTACTTCTGGGATCTCTGCCTTCTGAGCAGGCTGGAATTATAAGCCAGCTATCAAGGGCATTGAACTTTTATCTGGGTTCTGGGGATCCAGACTCTGGACCTCATTATCCACTGAACTATCTCCCGACCCCAATTTATTCTTAATTATGTATCTGCTAGCTTCATTCTGGTTGCTGTGATAAAATACCCTGAAACAAAAGCAACTCAAAGGAGAAAGGAATTTTTTTCAGCTACAATTCCAGGGAACAGTTTCTCATTGTAGGAAAGTTGAGGCAGAGATTTTACAAAGCTAGTCATGCCATATCCACAGTCAATGACCGAGAGAAATAAGTGGATACATGCTTGTTTCTTGCTTGTAATAGATTTCTCTTCTCTTATAGAATTCTTATATTTACATATAAGTAAGCTGTCTTATACCCCTGCATAGGAAATGATGCTGATCACAGTGGGCTCCATCCTCCCACATCAAAGAACTTAGATAAGACACTCCCCCACAGAAATGAGCACAGGTCAACGCAATGTGGAGAATTTCTCATTTACATCATTCCCAAGTGACTCTATGTTGTGTCAAGTTTACAATGAAAACCAAGCTTCACAATGTATTTATTTTTGGAAGGTTGCTAATAAAGAAGGGTGAGACAGATTTTAGGGGGGAATTCTTTTGTCAGTGTGGTTTATTCTTACCAATCTTTTCATTCATAATAAAGGTCTCTAATATATTAATTTCTCCTACAATGCTAACTTCTTATTGCAGCAAAAAAGTCAAATTTTAAATACAGCTTTAGAAAACTCACAGATCTTATTGACCATGTCCTTTGCCTTACAGAAGCATCTCAGCTTCAGGAGGTCCCATTTATTAGTTGTTGCTCTCAGTATCTCTGCTATTGGTGCTATATTTAGGAAGTGGTCTACTGTGTTCACGAGTTCTAGGCTATTTCCCACTTTAGCTTCTTTTTTCTTTAAAAAAAATTTGTTTATTTATGTTATGCATAAGCATGTTCTTATGTATGTGCATGCTCTATTGACTTTTATGTCAGAAAAGGGTATCAGCCCCACCATAGATGGTTGTGAGTCACCATGTCATTGCTGAGAATTGAATTCAGGACCTCTGGAAGAGCAGTCAGTGCTCTTAACCACTGAGCAATCTCTCTAGCCCCCCACTTTCTCTTCTATCAGGTTCAATGTAGCTTGATTTATGTTGAGGTCTTTGATCCACTTGAACTTGAGTTTTGTGCATGGATGTAGATATGGATCTATTTGCATTCTTCTAAATGTTCACATCCAAGTATACCCATACCATTTGTTGAAGATACTTTCTTTTTTTCCATTGTAAAATTTTGGCTTCTCTTTGTCAAAAATCAGATGTTCATAGGTGTGTTGATTAATATCAGGGTCTTCAATTCAATTTCAAAGACCCAGCAATACCACTCTTTGGCATATACCCAAAGGATAATCAATCATACCTCTAGGACACTTGCTCAACAATGTTCATAGCAACATTATTCATAATAACCAGGACCAGGAAACAACCTAGATGCCCTTCAACTGAAGAATGGATAAATAAAATATGGTAAATTATGCAACTGAGTTTTACTCCTCTGTACAAAACAATGACGTCTTGAAATTTGCAGGCAAATGGATGGAACTGGAAAAAAACATCCTGAATTACGTAACCCAGATCCAGAAAGACAAATAGGGTATATACTTACTCATAAGTGGATATTATACATAAAGTAAAGGATAATCAGACTATAATCCACAGCCCCAGAGGAGCTAGGTAAAAAGTAGGACCCTAAGAGGAACACACATAGAGGGCCCCAGAAAGGGAAAATAGTTAAGATCTCCT
The DNA here is from genome assembly GCA_001685095.1 of Ellobius talpinus. Taxonomy (NCBI): domain Eukaryota; kingdom Metazoa; phylum Chordata; class Mammalia; order Rodentia; family Cricetidae; genus Ellobius; species Ellobius talpinus. The sequence goes on from LOJH01059661.1 coordinate 8,737, forward strand.
GGGTAACTGGGAGGGGTGTAGAAGAGAAGGGATGGGGGCTATAAAAAGGGATCAGGATGACTCAGCTGGAGAAGTGTGGTGATTTTTAGTTTTTGAGCTAACAAATAAAGTTTGCCTGAAGATCAGTGTGTGGAGCTAGTCATTTGTTAGCCATAGAGACCAGGCAGTGGTGGCACATGCCTTTAATCCCAGCACTCAGGAGGCAGAGGCAGATAGATCTTCATGAGGTCAAGGCCACCCTAAGTTACAGGAGATTGATCCAGTCTAAAAGAGAAACAGAGTCCAAGGTAGTGGCTCACACCTTTAATTCTAGTACTTGGAGGACACACACTTTTAATCTCAGCACTAGGGAGGTAGAGACAAGAAGGGATATGGCTGGGTGGAGAGAAGAATATAAGGTGGGAGGAGACAAGAGCTCACTGCATTTGATCTGAGCATTCAGTCTGAGGATTCATGGAGACAGGATCTTACCCCCTTCAGTTTGATGACTTGGTAGAGGTAAAAAGTCTCTCTAGTGGCCAGCTCCTTTACTTTTCTAATCTTTCAGCATTTACCCCATATATGACTCCAGGTTTTTGTGATTAAGACCAATTAGAATTCATGCTATTGGGGAGGGACAAAGAGGGAGAGCAATGAAAGAGATATTGTGATAGAGGGAGCCATTATGGGGTTAGGCAGAAACCTGGTGCTAGGGAAACTTTTAGGAATCCAAAAGAATGGCACCAGCTAAAACTCCTAGCAATAGTGTATAGGATGCCTGATCTAGCTTTCCCCTATAATCAGATTAGTGACCACCCTAACTCCCATCCTAGAATCTACATCCAGTAACTGATGGAAGAAGATGTAGTGATTCACAGCCAAGCACTGGGCTGAACTCCTGAAGTTTAGCTGAAGAAAAGGAGGAAAGTTCATATGAATAAGTAGCGTCAAGATCATGATGGGGAAAACCACAGGGGAAAACCACAGAGACAGCCAAACAGAATTTTAGTGGTAGCTCATGGACTCTGGATTGACACCTGGGGAACCTCCATGGGACTGACTGAGTCCCTCTGAACGTGGTGACAGTTATATGGCTTGATAGGGTTGATCTATTTGTGTGTGTGTGTGTGTGTGTGTGTGTGGTGGTGTGGACTGGCAGTGGGACCAGGACTTATCCCAGTGGATGAAATGGCTTTTTGCAGTCCATTACCTATGGTAGGATACCTTGCCTAGCCTGATTCAGGTGGGAGGGGCTTGTTTCTGCTTCAACTTAGTATTCCAGACTTTGATGACTCCCCAAGGAAGACCTTATCCTACCTAAGGAGAGGAAGGGTGAATGTGATGGGGGAGGTGGGGGTGGGAGAAGGGGAGGGAGAGGGAACTAGGTTGGTAGATAAAATGGAAAAAAGTTTTTTAATTAAATAAAAAATTATCTTAAGACTTCTAAAAAGAAAAAGGAAAATTCACAAAGCAATGAAGGCAGACCCTCATCCCTTGTTCCACACCTTGACTTTGCTCCCACTGTTGATACATACTCTGTGTTATTCTCTCTTCACCCACGTATTGCTTCTTTACACCTGTAGATTCTTTCATTACATTGATGCCTTTCCCTACTGTTTACCTTTTACTGGTTTTATTTTACACAGAGGTGTCTAACACTTAAGAGTAATGAGTTTGGACACTGATGCACCAGTTCTGCATCTCTCAGAAACATTTTCTATTGATCTCCCCAGACTTCTACATTCAGCATGATTTAGAAGTCACAAAATTCCATTTGTAAATTTGGCCAACAGCCATCATTTCAGCACATGTGCCCTAGGCTCTAATTCTCCCTCATGGTGTTTGTTAGAATCTTCCCTTCAGCTATAGCTTCTTAAATTTGTGATTGATGTTAACTCCTATAAGATCCATCTTTGAAAGCACATAAGAGAAAAAATCAGAAGCTAGAGAGTCTGTTTTAGGAAATATGGTAACTGGAGAGTGTCATGGTTTAAGTGTAAGATGTCCCCTATAAGTTCATGTATTTGAACACTTGGACTCCAGTTAGTGGTACTGTTTTGGGATGCTGAGGAACATTTGGGAGAGGGGGCCTTGTTGGAGCATGTAGAATTCTAATTTACAGGCAGATTAATAGCTTAAGCATGCTACTGTGTTCTCTCTGCTTCCTTGTCCAGTGAGACGTGAGCAAGAAGCTGCCATACACTCCTGCCTGTTGCGGGAGCTCCTTCTGCTCCTTCAGCCAATAGCTGCTGAGATACC